>JAMQGT020005630.1:0-36850 GCA_024447675.2 Pterophyllum scalare
GGGTCTAGTGGAGTCCATGCCACGATGGGTCAGGTCTGTTTTATCAGCTAAAGGGGGACCAACACAATATTAGGCAGGTGGTCGTAATGTTATGCTTGATCGGTGTACGTGCAGTTGTCTTTTACTGGTAACAGATGAGAACCTTTTTTGTCCACAGACAAGTCTTTTCAAATGTAGGAAAGTTTTGCGCCTTTTGATTAAAAGGAACATGTTTTTAGATCAGTTTTTAATCATGTTGTGAAGTGCTTCTCTTTCGACTTTCCTGAAGAATCTAAAGCATCTTTCTCAATTGTAGGGCACACATGGCCAATTTCACTCGGCTCAGGAGCAGGACTTGGCATGGCTTATGCCAATTGTCAGAATGACCTGAGGTCACATTACATACTGCACAGGGGTGATAAGGTTGGTTTGCGCATGGAAAAAAATGAATAAAATGTTTTAAATTCCAGTAGATACATTATATTTTAATTGTGTATTACGTTGGCATCATTTCAGTCTCAGGTTTGTATCTTAAACAAGTGAATTAAGGTAATTTTTTCTAGACAAAGAGATATGACCACTAAAATTAAAGCATGACCCCCAGAGGGCTGAGAGCAACTTTACAAATTGATTTCCTATTTATAACTCAAAATATAACCACCCTGTGTCATTGCTTATGTTAACGAAAATTCATGAAACTTGTCTCTGTTTTCTTCAACAGGAGCAATAGCTGCACGCCATCAAGGGACTGTCGTTTTTTTTTTAAAAAAAAATCCAAATTGTTTGTTTTTGCTTTGATTGTGGGAGCATCACCATTTGCACTGTTCTACAGTTAGACTCTCGTCTCCCTGTTGACATATTTCCCTGTATGACTGTATGATTTGTATATGCCCTATCAGGACAGTCTGTGTTTATTTAATAAAATAATTATAAGAAAAAAGTCATGGCTTAATAAGTTTTTCCACACGTGCTTTATAAGGAATGTAATTATGTAAAAACCATATTGAACTAAGCGGTACAAAAAAAAGGATTGTGTAATACATTATAACAGTTAGATTATACTTCGAACACTCGGAGTAATGGTGACACTCGAAAGGAGAATAGGAGTCAAGTGTTAATGCAGTTTTGAAAAGGTGGCTGAAGTAATTGTTCTGAAATTTGTCAGAGAGGAAGGTGGGGGCAGCAATGTAAGTGCAGTCCCATAAGGCAGTGGGCTTGGTGTGGGTGAGAGAGGGTCAGAAGGTTGGCAGCAGCTGATCTGAGGTGGTAGATGACAGCGGCGCAGTGATTGTGGAGATTAGTCAGCTCTGAGGGGGCATGAAAACTGGGAGTTGTGCATATACCGTTTAGTATTTGCAGAGGCTGTTTAAAGGCTGGAGCGCATTGGATTTTACCTGGTGAATGCTTTTAGTTATTCAAGTGGCCCTGTTTGGAAATGAATGATTATGTGGCTGTCTCGGCATCTCGGTGTATCGAGAATAATGAGATGACATAAAGTGACTGTTGTTATGTGACAGGGAATTTGTTCACTAATGCTAAATGTATGAGTCACTGAAAATTACTAAAATATTACAATATAGTGCTGAGAAACTGGCAAAATGTTACCAGTGTGTCTGGTGTTTAATGAAGTATTCAAATACTGCTTGTTCACTTTTACATTGTTTTTCTGCAACCCTGAAAACGATAAGCGGAGGAGAATGGATGGATCATGGTTATTCTGTAACACTGCGGCATGTTTTATAAGCTCCTTTATAATCACAACAAAGTAACTTGTAACTGAAGCTCATAGTGAAAATGGCAGTTCTCTAATAAAATACATTAGTTGTATAAATGTACTTATTTCACAAGAGATTTGAGGTGAAATATGCCTGTAATGTAAAAAATAAAAATACAAATACAGCATTAATTAGAAAAAAGGAAAATACCAAACAAATCTAAGACAAAGGAAAGAGAATTTTCCAAGTATGGACTGTCCCAAAGAGTAGTGTCAAAATATTTGTATCTATTTGGTGGATACAAAACAAACAAACAGAAAATCAAGAGGGTAAAAATTATTTTTATAGGCATAATAGACATGAACAAAAAAAAGCAAAACACTTACTACATTTTTAAAATAGTTGTTCCACGGTAGTTAAAAACACCATGACCAAACAAGGGAGAAAAACACCCACACTAGTTCCTATGATGTAGAATTAGCATATCTTGGCTGTGATTGTGCATGGTTATGCATTAACAGCTCAGTGCTCTGACACGCTCCTTCTCAGTAGCTGTGCGCTCAGGCTGGGAGGCACGCTGGAGTGGCCGACACAGGGATTAACGGGACCGAGCGTTACATGGCCGTGATACCTGTAGAGCACTCATGAACAAAGCCGTGCTCACAAATGACTGCTGCACAATTTTGTGTTGGTTTTTGCTGCCTTACTGTGTTTCCCAGAATAAAAAGGACTTGTGTAAGGCAGCAGAGCTCCGGCTCAGGAAAGGACTTGGGGAAGCTGAGCAAATCTACTTCTGTGAGGTGAGGTATAATTCTGAGAATTGGTCTTTGTTCTCTTCATCTTCAGTGGATCTGCTCTCTTTTGCCGATTCAAGGCTTTTCTGTTTTTGTGCCCTCCTCCAGAGCCTGTCATCATTGTGACATGCTGCTTCGAAACCCTCCGTCAGCTATCGAATGGCTCATTCTGGCTCTTAGCTGTGGATGAGACAGGGACATACTGACCAGGATGGACTGATGAGTGAAACCGTGCTGGTGATTTGGATCATTACACTGGTGGCTGTGGAAGTAAGCCCAGTGCACCTGGATATATTCCTGCCAAAGGCAGATGGAGATATTTATCCATGGAGAACAGTTCAGTTAACCCTGGCTTCTAGCGCAATGGATGGCTTCTCAGCACAAGACCTCAGTGGCTTTTCATTCATCGATGTCCCTTAAGTGTGAGCTTTTGCTGCAAAGGAGAACCAGTTGAAGTCTGTAACATTTAGTGTTGCCTGGAGAGCTGGTTTATTGATTGCTGCCAGCAGGCACCATGGCTGACTCTCACTTGTCTGGCTACTTAGGAAGCTACAACAGCAGCTCTACTAGTGCCTGGAACATCACTGGCAGCGGCCCCTGGCTGTTGGCCTTCATGCTGACTGCCATCATCCTCATGACAGTCTGTGGCAACATGTTGCTCATTGCTTTGGTGTTTGCCCATCGCTCTTTGCGCTGCACCTCAAACTGCTTCCTGGTGTCTCTGTTCTTCTCTGACCTAATGGTGGCATTGGTGGTGATGCCCCCAGCTATGCTGAATGTTCTTTGTGGGGCCTGGGTGCTGTGGCCTGCATTTTGCCCCGTTTGGCTTTGCTTTGACGTCATGTGCTGCAGCGCATCCATCCTCAACCTCTGTGTGATTAGTCTGGACCGGTACCTCTTCATCATCTCACCCCTGCGCTACAAGCAGAGGATGACCCCACCCCGTGCGTTACTCCTGGTAGGGGCTGCTTGGGGGTTGGCAGCACTGGCGTCCTTCCTGCCCATTCAGATGAAATGGCACAGCTTAGGCCACAGGAGCGGGCACTCATCTGTTCTTGGGGTCAGCATTAGTAACATCAGCACCTACTCTGACAAACTGTACCCAGAATCCTACTTTCAGCTGTCACCTTCAGGTGCCCTTTCCTTCCAGTGCCGCCTGCGGGTCACCCTGCCCTTTGCTCTGGTGGCATCTGTACTCACCTTCTTTCTGCCCTCCAGTGCCATTTGTTTCACCTACTGCCGGATCCTTCTGGCAGCACGGAGGCAGGCGAAGAGGGTCGCAGCACTGAGCCACCCGCCTCACCCTCACCCTTCTCTCGGAGAACCTTCCCGGCCTCCTACGCCTGGGATTGCAGCGGGGCAGGCTCAGCAGGATGGAGATGACTGCAGCCATTTGGAGCCTCCTGTGTCCCAAAACATGCTGGTAAGAAAAGAGAGGCCAAACAGTTAAACACAACAGAATGAAAGCAGTCAGCGTATTACTGCTGACCCAAATAATTACAACAAGCACTGGGCAATTTCTGAAATGCCAGGAAAGAAAAAAAAAATCAGCAGTGAGGTCTGTGAGGTCATTACAGTGAGAATACACTTAATCCTAAAACTAACCCTATGCTTTGGAAAATACTTTTTGATGTGTGGTAATTAGAATGTTTATTTGATTTGATTGCTAAAACCCAGGAGAACAATTTTCAAAATATCTTAAGGCATGTTAAAGCCCAAAACATATTCTGATAGCTCGAGTTTTCTTGCGAAAAACAAACAAACAAACCAGACGTGCACTGTAGGGCTAAGATTATACAACCATTTTCAGACAAGGTTACAGAGACAATAAGAAAGAAGTTTAGACCTCACAGGATTAGTGAGAGTAGGCACTGAAAAGGTTGATTTTCTGAGTGGAAAAGCTGTGTTTCGCTTGACGTTTTCACACAGTGCTCTTCATTCATATGTCTAATGTTATCTTCTTAAAGCCACACTGCAGAAATTCACTACTAGGTTCAATATCCTCTAGCTAAATCTGAATGATTACGGTTCAGATAATTATTATGGGCATAAAACTTTACCAATTAATCTATTGACAAGAAAATCTCTGGACATAGTATAAGCAGTTTGTGGTGATGTTAAAAACTGTTGCTAAGATGTGGAAGATGTGTTTGAATGTGAACGTTCAGAGAGCAGAAAGGAATGTCGCACAAATGTGTCCTTGAGTTGTTTTCTTTTTACTGGCTATGTGAAAGGATGAGGTAGTAAAATAATTATTTTAGAAAAATTAAAGTTGTACAAAAGAAGTGCAAAGTATTAAATAAATAACCCTGTAGATATTAAATGACCTGAAAAACGACGGCTCTACAAGCCAGAAAATGAAGAAATGGTAGAGACCCAGTAAAAGGAGCAAGGTGCCAAGCGTGGTGCAGGCAAGCAAGGTGTAAATTCCTCAGAAATGTTGGCGAGGAAAGTACAGACTATGTGTCAGATGTGCTGCAAGGATCACGGTCACATAGTCTGTCACATTCTCCTGCAGTAAAACCGCACATACATGCCCCACCCAAACGCTCAGTTCTATATGAATTGAAATCACTCCTATTCTCTCATTCAATCCCATTTAAGTAGCTTTAATATCACCTTCTTCACTCTATCCTCCATGTCATGCATCAGCTTGTTCCAACTCTTCAAAGCAAATATTAGTTACACAGCGTGAGTTTGTAATGACTGAAGCAAAGTTTTTGTTTCCTCACCAAATACATACAGAACTGTGCAATAGTCTTGAGTCAGCACTCATTACTTTATATTTTGCTTCCAAGGAGACAGCCTTGCTCGTCATTTTTTGAAGTGGTCTTCGGCAAATTTCTCCAGGTTTTCTGAAGGACTTTCAAACTTTTTCTTTGGACATTGGCTGCTTTGTTTGTTGTGCTTGTGTTGTTTTGTTTGTTAAATTGTCATCAATATATGCAGAGAAACTCATGAGAGCGGTACAACAGCACAGCAATCTGTAAAATCGGGTGGAGGCTCTGTCATGGTTTGGGGCTACATTTCATCCAGTGGTGTTGAAGATTTTGTCGAAACTGATGGAATTATGAACTCAGAAAAGCACCATCAGATTTTGATCCATCTTGCAAACCATGTGTCTGATTGCCAACAGCTTCATTTTTCGGCGTGATAGTGATCCCATATGCGCTGCTGATGCAGCAAAAGCATAGATGGATAGAAAAACACACAGTGGAACACTATAAGTCAACATTATTGAAGCAGAGTGGGATCATCTTGACAGAGAACAGAACAAAAGGCAGCCAACATCCAGAGAAGAGCTTTGAATGTCCTTCAAGAAGCCTGGAGAACTATTCCTGAAGACTACTTAGAGAAATGTCAAGAAAAGCAGCCTGAGAGAGTTCAGGCTGTGTTGAAGACTAAAGGTTGCATGGTATCAATACTTTTGAGATTAAGGCGTTCTATTGCACCCACCTGTCCACAGCCATCAGTGAACAGCGAGCGTCGTCTGGCTCACAGGCAGGGTCGGAGGGCACTCAAGGCCAGTCTGACCCTGGGAGTCCTCTTGGGACTCTTCTTCAGCGCTTGGCTGCCGTTCTTCATCACCAACATGGCTCAGGTCAGTAGGAGCAGCAGAAACTAACACTGATGACACAGCGATGTCATGGTAGAAAAAAAAATGCAGGTCAGCTTAACAGTTACTTTTAACATATGTAAAGCAATTCAAAAGACAAATAATTTCACTCTGTCCACTTTGACTTCATATCTATGAAATGCCCCTCAGCATATTAGATGTCTGTTTTTAATGGCGCATATAGCTCAGTGATTCAGAGGTATTCTCACAAATTTATAAGCACAGTGGGCACAAAAAGAGTGCGAAATACATGCAAAAGGAAGAAAAAATAAGAGAGAAAAAAACACTTGGATACTGATCTATTTTTGTATTGGCCAGCCTTGGCGTCACAGCCTTGCCAAGCTATCTAACGAGGAAATAGATTGGCATTTCAGCTTTGTGCAGCTGACTCATTCCTAAAGCCTCGAAAACAACCTACCAAAGTACCATTTATAATTGCTACTCTTTTCAAAGTGATTTTGATCTGATTAGACTGAATGAATATACACACTTATTACTCAGCAAACAAACAAGGAGGACCCTGAAAAACCTCGCTGAGAGTAAATGAATATCAGAAAACAGCTTAATCTAAATTGGTAATGACACTTGTCCTGTTTTTGTCAAGCTTTCAGTGATCCAGTCATTTTGATTTCCCATCTGTGCCCTCTCACTTCTCCCCTGCATAACACAGAGCACAGAGACTTGACTGTGCCTGCGCGCTCCTTTCTTTTCGCACTCAATGTGGTGTGTGAAACGCAACCCCCCCAATTCTGTCCTATTCCCACCGCCTCCCCCTCTCATCTTGATAGTATTGGAAGCTCTCCTCTAACAGCTGTCCCCTCCTTCGCTGTCGCTCTCCAAACCTACTGGTTATTTTCAAGATCAGTGTTCTTAACAGTCAGACACTAACGTAAATTTAGGTGAAAAACAAGATTCACCGCCTTCTCAGAATGAAGAAATCATACATTATTAATGTAAGATACACGATATCGGATCTATTTCAAAATTTTAATTAATTAATTGAATGTCGTTATAATTGTCTATTTAAAATCCACACATATTGTTAGGGTATTGAAAAAATAGAAATTTATTTAAACAAGAAGTGCCATAAATTAAAATTAATTTTATGTACACAATCAGCTAAAAAGTTTGTTAAATATGATGAAATTTTGTGCCCTTTGATACACCACATGTCTGTATTTATTCATTTACTGTACATTTATGTTTAGTGTATATTTTTTGTGAGGAAATAAACAAATCAATGTGCACTATAAATTATATAAATAAATATGCAATTTGTCAAAAATATATAAAAGCACATTACGAAAAGCAGCTAAAGTTGTTACATTTTAAAAAAAATTATACCATAAAGGTATGGGTTTGTTTTTTTTTTGGTTAATAAATATTCACATAGTATGTGTGTGCTTGTCTAATAAACATTCAGAAACTCCGTTCATGAACATTATTAACTGTTCACTGCACGTATCTGTGTCTTCTACTTTTTTGGTACATTGCGAGGTTTCCTGATGCATTTTCATTCATGTCAGTAAAAACAGGAGAAGAACGTGTGTGCAAATATTTATGTTTGTGCATGATATGAAAACTCTGGTGTAATGCTGCAACCTTTAGGATTACCTTCACTTTTAAAATTAGTTTTCCCTAATGTTCTCCAAAATCTTTGTTTGTTTTTTTTTATTAATACACACAATCTGACTGTATTAGTGCATTTACCAGCTAAATGAGTTGCAGAGCTGTAGCTATTATTTATTTTCTCTATTTATGTTTTATTTTTGTAATTAACTTTTTTTTTTACATTTTCCTTTAAAACCAAGTTTTTAAGCTTTAACGTCTCCAACGCCTTCTCACCATCTTCATCCAGGCAGTGTGTGAGTGCGTACCCCTTGCACTGTTTGATGCCATCACCTGGTTGGGCTACTGCAACAGTACAATAAACCCTATCATCTACCCGCTGTTTATGAGAGACTTCAAACGAGCTCTGGGGAAGCTCTTGCCCTGCTGTTCCTCGAGGTCGCCCAGAAGACCCTCACCAGCACTCTCTCATCTCTGCGCAACTCAGGAGAGCCCAACATCGCCAGCAATCCACCCTCACCCCTGGCTTCTGACCCCACCCATCCACCTGCCACCGCCACTGATGCTGTCAATCTGCTGGATGCCGAGCACGCTGGGCTCGAGTTGCCTCTCCTTCTCCCCAACCAGGTCGACACTCTGGACTGAACAGTAATTATGGAAATGCAGATATGTTATAGGTTATATCAGGGTTAACAGAGGAAAAGTACCGAGGCCAGTAACAATTTGACTTACTCACTGTGAAGCTTGGCCTGAAGAGACAAAAGAATCTATTTATTTTATGGTCACATTCTGTAAGATCGACTCTCTCTCTCAGCCAGTGTCAGGGTCAAAAGTATTTCCAATTATCAGTGCCAGTAGAGCATGTAATTCTATAGTAAGCTGTGGATCATATTTGTATGAGTCAAAAAGAACAAAACAGAAAAAAACAGGTTTGAAAAAAGGCATATTTGCTGCTATCTATATGGAAATTATTCTATAATATCCATAGCAACCAAGCTAACAGATAAAAATAAGACAGATGAAAGGACAGAGATATCACCTATTTTTTTTTTCACCTACTCAAACCTGCAAAAGCACATAAAACATTACAGATTTTAATGCTTATAGCACATTTATGAAATAAATTATGAACATATTTACAGTTTATAAAAAGTTATCTACAATATTCTAAATTATTATTATTAAATTAATACATCAAAAAAACACATTTAAGTAGTTAAAACAGTTCCTTCAGAGGCTTTTCCCTGGAAGCTGCCATATGTGCGCATCGAAGCTTGTGCAGTCTCTGGCATGTCAGCGTGCTGAGAATGGAATGAATATTTTCTCCAACAAAGCTCTGTTGTGGCAAAAAAAACCAAACAAACAAAGAAAAAAACCTAACTCGAGATGATGAGAGTTTACAAGGAAGCAGCTGCTCCTGTAACATGCTCTTTACAAGTTTGGCCACCTTTATTCGTGCGAGTTTTCTGTAGTCCAGTGCCTGTCATCCCAGCTCCATGATATGTGTTCATTATCCAGGTCAGCCTCGTCTAAACCATCACACTGGGCATTCAAATCAGTGGCTACTGTGTTACTAGGAGCATTCTCCTCAGAAATAAGGGATGAATGGTTCTGGAGTGGCATTCTGCTGTCTGATTCTGTATCATTTAATGAGTCCAGCAGGTCTGAAATATCAGGGATATCCCAACCGTCGGCCGTCTCCTCTGTCTCTGCCAACTCTTTCACATCTCTGCTTTCTTGTGTAGAAGTCTCGGCCTTCTCAGCTTGGCTCTGTGTCTCGGCCACTTGTTGCTTATTGGTGGTTTGGTCAGGGATGCCCACTGTCCCCTTTGTTACTGTTACAGAATGAGGAAGAGCAAAAGAGGTTCCTGGGACTTCTTTGGTGGGAACTCCTACTGCCACCAAGATGGTGTCCATCTGACGCATGTAGTCCAAGTGACCTTTAACCTGGGAAGCAGGAATATAGTGTTATCATTCATGATTTAAACCTCATTCACATCTACATGTAATGTATACTATATATTTTTTGTTCTTTTAAAGAAAGACTTAGCACTTTCTACAAATGTGTTATTTTGTACCATTACTTTTTCCCGTTCTTCACATTACATGACCAGGTATGTGCTGTATGGTGCTTCAGACATGTCAGGTATCTTTTTACTGTTGTATGTTTAAATCTTTACTTAAATAAAAGGTGAAACTTCTCATGCTTTACTTGGTTAAAGAAAACTACTCCAGATGACCATGATGAGTATGAAGTCGTGCTGACTGTTTCAGTTTCATACCCAGTAGCTCAATTATGCTGGACAATTTGAGTAAGAGTCAAAGACAGTTAGCGACTTGCTTGGATGTGTTCCAGAAAGCAGGTTTAATACTCTGAAAACTCTGAATCTAACCCTGAACTCGGAGTTCATTATATCTGAGAGGGGACACTTTTCAAATGTGGCTGTTCAACAATGGTTGATTTGCCGTGACAACTGGTAAATAAAAAGCATAGCCTCAATTTTAATCCAGTAGGGCTAGAAGTGTAACTGTGTGCCAGTGCAGACCATCATCTTTTTCTTTCTTTGTTTTTTAAAAAGGGAAGTCATCCACTCTGTCATAATTTATCAGACTTGAATCTTCCTGTGTTTTAACTATAATCATTCAGCTATTGCTCTGATGGGCACAAAATGCAGATAACAGCAGCTGAAGATGAAAATCAAACCAAGAAGACCGAGTCAGACCCAGAAATAATCATTCTGGTGATTAGCAGGGAAGAGACGTCTACATTCGATGTCTACTGACTGTAAATGTTTAGATATTGTTTTTAAATTTAAAGACGTTCCTCAACCACATTTAATGACAGTATTTCCTCCTATCTGCAGCCTCTATTTCATATCCCACTTTAAACTATATTTAGTGAAGTTTGAATCTTGATGTGATCATGCGACCCATCACTGATCACTGATCAGCGTCTTTTGGGCCTGAAGCATCATACCCCAGAAACTGACAAGGAGTTTAATCTAGCTATCTTTTCAGTTTTCAGTGATCCTGGAGCAGTGGGGACTGTTCCAGAAAGCACAGCCCCACAGTGGTGTCCCACAGCGGTGTATTTGCTTTACACAAGAGCCAGATAATTCCCTCGGGACTAAAAAAGGAGACAACAGTCACTCTGTATCTGTTTGATGTGTAAATAGTGAAAAGGTTTTCTATAACAACTTTACAAGGTGGAAATATGTCAGTGTTGTGTTTGATTTGACAAAGCTTATTTAAACTGTGGACTAGTGCTTTCCAAAACCAAATCTCGAAGAGCACAGCCACCTGATGCCACAGGTATGTGAAATGAAATCAAAATATCAAAAGCATGACATCAAAGTCAGTGTATTTGTCACCGAATGACTTGTATAAACCTTTTGAACCGTCAGACATGAATATGGAAAAGTAGCTACAGATCTTTTGTCAGAATTGCTTTCTATGCAGGAATGCGTTACTTCGTTTCACTCTTATGAATTATTCAGGGGCTGATCGTATTATTTCAAAAACACAAATTGAGAGACAGAGTAAATCTGAGGCAGGTCACACTGCATGTGGCTTTTCTTACACTACGAATGCTTTAAAATTCAGTTCCTACACCTTCAGCCGTGCTTCAATTTACTAACGTGAACTTCATCACATTTCAAATATGACTCACCACAGAGGAAAGATCCACATTGATTATGCGCTGATCCTGGATGTTGATTGGGTGTAGGCCAGCAACATACAGCTGTGCAGCTGAACTTCGGTACAAGAACCCCAGGAGCCAGTCTCCTCTGATAGGTAAATAGATCAGAAAAACCTTTACGCACGCAGTCCTTCAAGCATAAATCTTGCCGTCATGACCGTTGTTTGCAAACTTCCACAAGGAAAATAAATGGACTCACCCACTGGCTAAATAATAACTACACCAACACCATAAAACATCTGCAAGCATTTACTGTTTAAAAAGTTTAAACACTGCTGGATGTATAATTCAGGAAAGAGCTCTGCTTTACCTGCAGTATCCGTTTACTATTTTTCCAGCTACTACTCTTGCCATTCTCTCCCAGGCCTTCTCAGAGCCGTCTACTGGGGCCCCCAGGAGGACCACATCCTCCACTACTCCTTCAGTACCTGAGGATTCAAAAACAAACACAGATAAATTTAATGGTTCAGAAAGGTGTGGAAATTCTATCATTTATTAGCCATCATCTAAATGTCTTGCACCTTGGTCGCTGGCGAGCTCCTGCAAGCAGTAGTAGATAACTCGAGCTCCAAGACTGAAACCTATGAGGCTGACGGGCCGCTTCCCCTTCAAGCACATAAAAGAAATGTGAGTAGCTTTAATGTTCTTACTGTTTAGGCATTTAAAAAAAAACAATAAAGGCGCAAATGAAAGAAGCAATGAAGGGAGCGAAGAACAGAATCATCCTGGGTAATGTAATCCAGTGAATAATGTGTACACAGGCAGCACAGGTGAGGTGAGCACGTTGCTGCACGCTACACACCCGCCTTTCTTCTTGTGCTTTGAAATTCTACTGCATCAACCAGATGAAAGGTGAAAAGTAATGCTCAGATATGATTTACAAATAAACCTTAAAGACTGACGGATAACTATGTCACATTGTGGTAAAGCATGTATCAACAAAGATATAAAGTAATAGGCTACCTGCTGTCTGCTTCTCAAAACCTGTGCCAGGTGTTTCCCCACCTCAGCAGAACGGTTCAGACAAACACACCAGGGGTTGTCAATGACGCTGGCTGCTGCCAGCAAAGAGGCAGGCCACGTCAAAGCTGTCACAATACCTGAACAGTAAGAAGATGATGGTTAGACTGTAGTAGAAACTGTTAAACAGACATCGATTCTTCACAAGAAATTACAAGAGTGGCTGCTGGTTCCAAAGGTTACTCACATCCCATACCGCATCTGTAAGTATAAATCCAACAAATCAGGACTAAAAGCTTCCTGCACAGCAGTCCTCTTACCTGACAGCACAGTGTACTTGAGGGCTTCCTGAGCAACCATGCTGACCAACCCATCCAACAGAGAGGTCATGGCGGAGCCCAGATCCCTGAGGAAGCGCGACTCCCACACTAGGCAGTATTGTTCCCCACACTCGCCCAAGCTGCACCACGGGGCCTGGAAAGAACCTGCAACACGGCAGTTGTGTTTAATGTAGATGATCGACCAAGCTGCACTTGTATATGAAGTGGGGTGGGTTTTTTTCTGGTGTTTTATGTGTAGGTGGTTCACAAATGCCTTTGGGGTTGCGTCGGGATGGGCATCTGGCATAAAAAAAATCTGCCAAATCAAACATGTGGAGCTATCCGCTGCGATGACCCCTTGTGAATAAAGGAGCAGCCGAAAGTAGAGATTTATGTGTAGGTGGTTCTAAATTGAGAAACAGAGTGTATGTATCAGTGATGGAACAGAGCGGCATTGTTTTATGTAAAAGCAAATCATAAGTGGTTTGTTTGTATAATCTCTACTGGAATAGATTTAGAACATTATGTATAGAACTTTGGTAGGTTTTATCACATCCATTTTAAAAAAAAGATCATAGAAAATGTCTTTGACTGACTGTGTTTGTTAATCTTTTTCTTTAGGAGATATTTACTCCTTTGTGTATTTGACTCTGGCACTGACTCCACTAAATGTATGCAGTGCTCTGGAGATAAACTATCCAGGACTGACTGTTCAAAAATCACACTACAGTCAAATTACAGTGTTTGCTCCAGTTTCAGGATACATTGTAGATCATGTGTAAAGATCAACACTATTAAATGCGTGTTCTGATTTAATTATAATTATGTGGAAAAAGCTTTCAGCAAGGCTGGGAGGGTGAGGTCATGGAGGTAGACAAGTCCTTTGTGGTCAGAGTGGATGAGATCTGCCCTGAGTTCCTTAAGGCTCTGAATGTTGTGGCACTGTCTTGGTGGACAGGCCTCTAAAATGTTGCGTGGAGCTCCAGGGTAGTGCCTCTGGACTGGAAGACTGGGGTGGTGAGAAACAATGCATTTTTTTGTCCTGGTCGTGGAACACTGGAACAGGTCTTTAATCCAAGGGTGTGTGGAACTTTGCTTAACCAGTCTACAAGTGTTGTGTGAACTTGGAGAAGGCACTCAACCACATCCCTCAGGGGAACCTGTGGTGGGTGCTTTGGGGGTATGGGCTATTGGGCCTGTTACTATGGGCCATTCAGTCCCTGTACACCTGCAATGAGAACTTCACGCCCTGGTTGGTGTTGGACTCCACCAGGGCTGCCCTTTGTCACGGATACTGTTAACAATTTTTATGGATACATAAAAGGCCCACTCTAGGTCAGGGATGAGTTGCTGCCCCAAGTGGAGGAGTTTGGTTGTCTCTGGGTCTTGAGAGGAGAGTGAAGCAGGAGACTGACAGACAGACTGTTGTGCTGTCTGCAGTGATACGAATGCTATAGCGTCTGTCTTGGTGAAGAGAGAGCTAAGTGTGAAAGCAAAGCTACCAGTCGATCTACGTTCCTACCCTCACCCATGGTCCCAAGCTCTGGGTAATGACCAAAAGAATAAGACTGTGGATACAATCGGCAGAAATTAGCTTCCTCCAAAGCGTAGCTGGGCTCTCACTTAGTGATAGGGTGAGGAGCTTGGCCATTCAGGAGGGACTCAGAGTCACAACTTTTCCAAATCAAAAGGAACCAGTTACAGTGGTTTGGCCATCTGATCAGAATGCCTCTTGGGTGCCTCCTAAGTGAGGTGTTATTTTTTGTTTTTTTTGATGTCCTACTGGAAGGAGGCTCTGGGTCAGACCCAAGGCATGCTGGAGATTTTGAAATGCCTCAGTGTGGCTGGGGAAACAGTGGTCTGGGCTTCTGTGCTTATACTGCTGTCCCCACTTTCTATGTACTTAATTAGCCAAAACTTCCCTTAGGCTACTTCCCATTATGCCATATTATGATGGAAGATTTTCTCCCATCACATTGCTGGTGATTCTAGCAACTGAGAGAAAAAAGCTGGCCGTGCAGGAGCGTGAACAACTGTCTATCTCTTTGTGTTAGCCCTGTGATGGACTGGTAACCTGTCCATGGTGTACCCTGCCTTTTGCCCTACGACAGCTGGGACAGACTTCACTCTCACCACCTCCACGACCCCAGACTGGGTAGGTGGTTAAAAAATTGGATGGATACATGGATAAATTTGTCTCCCAACTGCCCACACCTAATGAAACTGGAAACTGGAGGCGATTATGGCAAGACAGCAGAAGTCATACTTACTGTATTTACCACTGCAAAGCCAGCCTGTCACTGCAATGGTCAGATGAAGATGCTTCCCAGAATTCAGTGGCAGGAATTCAAATTCCTCTATCGCCCCAACACACTTATTCATCTTATAGCCTGGAACAACAATGGTTTAATTATTTAAAATGTGACAAAATTCTGTTGATTTTGGAAAAAAATGTAAAAAGCAGGTATTATCCAATCAAGTTCGAATTCTGATAACTGATAATTACCATCCACACAAAGCTGTCCAGCACTCTTACCAGCCAGTCCAGCCCCTGCTGCTCCAAACAGAGAGGCCATGATTGCAATGCCAGCGGCCGAGCCCAGAGCAGCAGCACCTCCAGCCCCCAGCACGGCACCGGCTCCTGCTGCCACCAGAGGGGCAGCCAGTCCACCTGTCACACCTGGCAAAGACAAAAAAGACAACGATCAGTACAGAATACAAAAGTTGGAACAGAGCCGCCGTCTCTAAGCTGGAGAATTCTGCAGAAAAATCAAGCCGACGCAACATTTATAAATTATTCTGATAGTTCTACAGTGATTTTGTTATCAACTGAGTAGTTCTTCAGTTGAAGAGACTTCAAATATCCAGAACTGAAGCAAGAATAATCACCGATCACTGTTCCTCCACCCACGGTGGCAAGTCCAATGAGGAGGTAACGCCGTAGCTTTCGCCCTCTTTCTTTCTTTCGCCGCCGCGTGGACTCCTCTCTGATGGAAACAGACAGATCATGCTTATGTGGTGAAATATCCACTTCCAATAAAAGAATGTCACACAAATCTCTTCCAGCCCATTTAAGTTGACATCTTGAACACAATTAGCTGCTTATTTATCTTCATGCTGTCAATCTGAATACAAGTGTGACTGCCATGTGCAGCCATTGTGTGAGTTTTTAACAGTCTGGCACACACAAGAGTTGGCCAAAAAAGCAAAGCAAAAAAGATGTTATAATCAAGTATCTGAAATGAGCTAACATTAAAGGTTTATAACAACTAACATTAAGGGTTTATAACACTATTTTTAAAATGAACGAATGCCTTATCATCTATAAAGTACACGTACAATAAATATAGCTAACAACTCAGCCACATTCATCCATCGTCCATCCTTTCATCCCACCACCCAGCTGTAACTTACTCGCTCTCCTCTCCTCCTTCCCTCAGCCTCTCTCCTAGAGTTTCCTCAAACTCCTCGAGCTCCTGTGGAGAGACTCGTAGCAGACAACTGACGTGACGGATGAGAACCCTTGCCCTGGCATCATACTCGCCTGAGTATATGACAGACCAAAAAGTGTTAAAATAATATACTTTCATAATTTTACAGCAACTTTTGAATTTATTCATCAGGGGTTTTCTTGATGAGAACGGGTCTTTGGGGGGTGACTACACAATTGTAGGAACAAATCTGTATGGCCTTATTTTTCAGATATCTATGTATCTATGAATGAAACTATGATTAACCAAATAGGTAAAAAAAAATGTATATACAAGGCTGCAAAACGTGCCTTAATGTATAAA
Source organism: Pterophyllum scalare (assembly GCA_024447675.2). Lineage (NCBI taxonomy): Eukaryota > Metazoa > Chordata > Actinopteri > Cichliformes > Cichlidae > Pterophyllum > Pterophyllum scalare. The sequence goes on from JAMQGT020005630.1 coordinate 16,448, forward strand.
AACCCTGGTTCATTCTTAAAAGATTCTTACCATCTTTGACAGAAAAAGACACCAGATCCTGTAACAGAAAACCACAGCTGGTTAGGAATAGGATGGTTTGCAAAGATTACTACAATACAGTATATTTTCAGCTATCAAAAACAAACAGAAAGATTAACTGTTTTGCACGGCTGTGACCCCAGTATCACCAAACTACAAGGAGAACCGTAGTCCAGGGCCATATCATCCTCTATAAAAGTGACAAACACCTGCATGATGGGGATGGCCCCTGTTGCCAGCAGTGGTTCAGCCTGTAGGATTGAGAGGAAGGTGTCAGAGCCCTCAAAGCCCAAACCTGACAGGAAGGCTCCCATAACTGGCATCACTGACTCATCCAGATCCAACCAGCGAACTAAGGCCTGTAGGTACTGCTCCCTAAATAGCCTAAAAAACGGAAGAAGCAAGCACTCATCAGCACAAGGACTGCACTGATATGCAGAATTTCATGATAAGCCCATGCTTTCATGGTTACCTGTTTTCAGATCCAGGAAACAACTGGCCCACGGAGACACCACAAAGAGCAGCGTAAGCGAACCGGCTCTGTTCAGACAACTGTCTGCTGATTGTTCTCTCAGGGCTTTGGTCACACGGGCCATCTCGTGTTGTTCCTGCCCCCCCTGGGTCTAAGATGATATGGTGAAAGCTTAATGATTAACTTTAACGTAAGAACTGAATTCAGACACATTGAAGAAGAAACCAAACACACTAGGAATCACTTAACTTACTGTAATCATAAACAAAAACCTAAAATACAATGTATTCATACAATTAGGTCAAGGTGACAAGCTGCAATAATGTACTCAGTTTATTTTAAATGCTGTTTGGTGGATCAGCTACATGCCGAATTTACCACAAGACCTCAGCAGTTTAAATGAGGTATTATGCCATGTTTCAGGGGACAGCTTTAATGATTTAAGAGAAATGCAGTGCTAAACTGTCGGAGTTTTGAATGCGGCGCAGATCCATGTTGCTCTCAGAGCCAGGAACGAGGCTACACGGTGTCTTAACTTTGCACCTCTCGTTAATTCTCTGATTAACTGACCCCAATTCAACACACCGAGACTGTCAAGATGCGACCCACTTATTTTTTTAACACTTCATTTTTCGCTTTCACCTCACATAATATTTACGCAACTTAAACGAGTGAATTTTGAGCGACACAAAACTTTAGCTGCTAAACAGCTGGCTGTTAGTGACTGCGCTGCTTCTCCGGTAAACTAGCTACTGGCAACTTTTCGTAACGTCGTCAGTTCAATAACTTACTATACTATTGCACCGGGGAATATAGCAAACACATTTTCTGTGCTACCTGGGGCAATATTGGTGTCCGTACTGCTCTGTTTTTCCTCCATGGTTATAGATGTCACAACTCCGCAGATTGAACTTTCGTTGTATTGACGTGTTCGTCGTGAAATGCACAATATAAACGCAGCCGATGATGTGATCAACTTTCTTAAAGAAGCCTACACTGTATATTGTTTTAACGATCAAATAATCGCATGTCTTCTAAAATTCAGTTTTCTGTATGACTATAAAAGCTGTTTTGAGCCGCACACGTGACTGTTACAATTCTTTCTTTAACATGTACGACGGTAAGTGAAGGCATCATTTGTTTTTCAACTTTTAAGTGACGTAACTTCCACGTACGCTGAGGAAGGGCAGGGGTAAATTTACCTGTAGTGTTATTTTGGATTGTCGGGAATCTGATCAGAAATTGTTGGGTCAGGAAGAGCAGTTGAGTCCCAAGGATGCCTAAATTAAAGGCAGCCGCTGGTTTTACCCAAACTTCTACCAAATCCCTGCTTGTTACACACTAGCATTACACAACTCTGGCCAGTAGGTGTGAGTGCAGCATTTATTTTCCAACGTATGACCCTTTTATGCTCCATAAATATGCTTCAGTGATTATTGGGAAGTTTTTTTCTATATTGTAAGAGCACGAATGTACATTCAACAAATGCTCGCTTGCTGTTCACAGATGATCCAAGGTCCATTTCTGAAGGTCTGACTCCCCCCAGCAGTGTTGAGCCTCAGATGCAGGGTGACAGTGTATAAGAAGGAGGGCTGTCATCCAAGGACATTATCAAAGAAGCGCATTGTGATTATTTGATCAGATGTGGCTCATGGCCAAGTGTGAAACAGAGAATTACATGTTGTTAATAAATGGATTTGAATTGTGCTACAAGCATAAAGAGAGAAGAAGAGTGTTGCAGTAGATTCACAGCATCATGTTATGTTTTAGCATATTGTAAATCTGAGCATAATATAGTACAGTAAATATTTTATAGCATAGTATGAAATGGTAAGTATAGCATAGTATGCATAGAATAGTTTATTCCAATATAGCATAATATAGTTCAATAAATACATAATAAACTGTGTACATCAACTCTAAAAACTGTGTAACAATTAATACAGCACCTTTAAAAACAGGGTTTACAAAGTGCTTTGACAGGAAAAAGTGGAAGATTTAAACAGAGAGGTAAAAATGAAAGTCATACGAGAAACATTAAAAAAGGCAGGATGATTTAACAATTATAGATAGTATAAATAGGGCCAGACAGTGGTTAGCACTGCTGCCTCATAGTGAAAAAGTCCTGGGTTTGAATCCACCCCGGCTGGGACCTTTCGGTGTGGAGTTTACGTGTTCTCCCCGTGTCTGTTTGGGTTTTCTTCATATACTCTGGCTTCCTCCCACAGTCTAAAGGTGTGAAGGGTTGTCTGTCTCTCTGTGACAGGCTGGTGACCTGTATAGGGCGTACCCTGCCTCTCACCCTATGACAGCTGGGATAGGCTCCAGCCCCCCCCCATGACACTGAAAAGGATAAGTGTAAGGAAATATGGATAGATACTATAAATATTCTACAGAGTAGAAAAGTATAATAAAGAACAGTAGTTATCATGGTCCTGGGTCTTCTGCCCAGTGTTTTGTGTTTTTTGGTCATTCGGGTTCTGTTATTGTTAAATATATTCAGTTCTTTCTGAGTTTGCTTTCGGTTTAGATTTTCACGTTTGTTAGTCTTTTGTTTCTTGTGCTTTGCTTTTTAGTTTTACATCCCTCATCCTGTTTTCTCTGTTAGGTTCAGCTGTCTTCTCAGACATCTCCTGTTTGCCCTCGTCACCTGGTGTATTTTTTCCCTCAGTTTGTCTTAGTTCATTGTCCCCCCCCCACACACACACAGTTGTGAGTCTTCCTGCTCTGTGTTTCCATAGTTTTTGGTGTGCTTGCACCTGGCCTTCCTTGGTTTTGTATTTTGTTCCTCCAATTACAAACCAAGCTGAAATAGCTTTGGTTAGTGGATTTCCTTTTGAAATAATCTTCCAAAATGTCACTCTGACCTCTTCCCAAAAGGTTTATTATTCATGAACTTTGCACAGACCTTGTCATGCACGCTCTGTGATCTGTGTTATGGCTGATGTTCTTTCGATCTCTGTTCAGGTGTTTGCCTTCTCACTCCTTTCCCATAGGAGTGAGAAGGCAAACACCCACGAAAATGTGGAGCTGCTTAATCAACACATCCACATTTACAGTCTATACGCTTAACTCCCCTCCCCCAACAAAAAAAAGAAAGAAAAAAAAAGAAAAGAGGCCAAAGCAAACACAGGAAAAGCATGTAAAGGTGGATTACACTCCCACCAGGTCTTTGTGCGGAGGAACAGTCAGTACAGTGTGGGTACTTTGTCATAATAATATCCGGGCCTTGTCACAGAGGAATCTCCAAACCTATGTGAGCTGTATTCATCTGACCCTCAAAGCTATCCTGTTTATACAGCCCCAAGTGTATAGTAAACAAGTATATATGATATGATGATATGTACAATAGCATATCTCTGTTTAATTATTTAATTTTGTCCTTGCCTGATATAAATAATGATTCCTACCTTAAACACTGCACATACAGCTAATCACTGACAATATGCAGTTTAGAGGCACTGTGAAGAACTGTTAAATAGGACCTCTATGAAATCTCCTGTTATAGACTCAACCTTTTCAGCTTGCCTCGACTTGTAATCAGGAAAAAATAAAAGCCCTGGATATGAGTTTGAAAAACCTTGAGTGTTGAAAAGAAGTGATGGAAAAGATAATACAAGGTGAACCGCTGCTGTGTCTTGCATAAAGTTTGGGACATTTATTTGCACACCTGTCCTCAATGTTCCTGAGAAACAGCGCATGCATTTCTGCTATCACTGCTGCTCTGCTGCTAGTTTTTATACCTCTGACGGATTAAATTGACCTGCCTCACCACTGGATAGGCTTAACTTTGTGAACATTAGTTCTATATGTCAAATTTGTGTTCTTATTCATTCTTGCAAAGGCAGGTCCCCTTGACGTGCAAATATTATTTTCCAGTTGAAAGACACCACATGTTGATTGAAAAAAAAAATCTGGAAGAACCCAGAGGAAATAGAAAAAAATTCAGCTGCATACAGTTCAAAAACCTTGCATCTGCCTGCGTCTCCACACATGTTCCAGTGATTGTCATTATCTCGCGGTAAGGAAAAGAACAGTTTCAAATCCCTGCGTTACATTTTGGAATCTGCTTTTTTTGCCTTTATTAGCCGTGGTTTTCAAATACACTACTGTAACGTATTTCAAATATTTCACACATCATCAACCGACATGCTACCGTATTACCTGTGGTTTAGCGTGTTAGCGTGCTGCCATTTGCAAACGTGTGGCAAACAAAAGGTGTGCCTGGGGCTGATGGGGGTTTGTTTTTCAGGTAAATTAATCACAGACCGTCTATAATTATTCCATTATTTTTGATTGTCACCATTCATTCTGTCAATGAATGTCACACCAATGCATTTAATATTTTCTGACTATTTTTACTCAAAAACAAAAATATGAAGTGGTAATTCTAGAAACATCAGGGGATCACCAACGAATCATCTCCTGGGTACAATGAATGTTTCATGCCAGTCCATCCTGTAGTTCTTAATGTACTGCAGTGTGGACTTAGGAGAGGACCATCCAAAACACTGACATTGACCGACAATTTTATGTTTACATTACGGCCTCACAGCCAATATTGACTCTTTTTTTTTCAAACTCAGAACTTTAGGTGTTTGTGCACATAAAACAAGACAACCTCTTTAACCCAGCCTGCAGCCCTCACATCTCACCTATCAGTCACTCCCGGAATAAAACCCCTCTTCCGTCTTGTACTTGAGCTTTGGGTAGATATGTGTGTTCAGTCTCACAATGGATTACTCATTGAAAAACAGACAGGCAGACAGGCAAAACTATAGCCAGACAAGTTCAAACACAGCATCCTTCCCGTCTCCCCTGATAGCATATTGCCAACAGACAATGTCAGGCTTCTTCTCCTTACTGTCACCTCAACACTCTTCAGGAGGGGAGTTGAGTGAAACCAAGACAGAGTGGAGTTTATGACCTGTGGGGCATTTTGGTGGGTGTGTATGTTCTTTGAAAAGAAAGAGCAGGAAGTGAGAATTCGATAACAGAGAAAGGCATAAACTGAGCATGTGTTGTATGTGCCAAGAAGTGAAAGGTCCAGACTTAATAAGAGAGGCAACAGATGTAGATGACAGGTGATTGTAAGGAGCAGGCAGGATGGGCTGGACGGGACAATTGCCCTCATTCTGTCATTAAAGGGCTGTGGGTTGCTCATCCCACCTGGTTAGGTGTTAGGCGCCTTGAAATGTCAACCTCTCAAGTGCCTGCAGCACAAAATGAGCGTCAGTGCATTACAAAAACCTTTGTGCACACTATCTTTTTATTTGTGCACTCCTTTACAGAAAGGAGATGCAAGAGCGGGGGTTGGTTTGCCTCAATGATGGCTTTGATAGGTTGCCAGGTCCTCCCCCAACTCAACCTGTCCTAACAGATTCCACTGCGGACGCACTTGTAATTACAACACATCCCTTCTTCTTTAAAACTTCAGACATACCACAAAAGTGACTTCAGTCATGTCTTGTGCCTCTGTGTGCATTTGGACCGAATGTATGTGAGCATCTCTGTCAGTGTGCACGTGAAGGTCTGTGTGTGTGTGTGTGTGTGTGGCTGTGTGTTTGTATAGTATACAAAAGTATTACTAAGGGTAGAAGGGATCTGGGTCTGGTGAGGAGAAAGTGTGCAAGATGAGGAGCAATAAAAGGGTGAGGAGTCAAAAAGGGAGGAGAGAATGGAGAATCCAGCTGCTGTGTGCCACGGCCAAAAGAACAAACTGAAAGAAAAAAGATCATGAATGGGAGAAAGGACAAATGATAGGCGTGCAATATTAAAAGCAGTTGGGGAAAGAGATATTTGGAGGAAAAATGGAAAGAAAAGAAAGAATGATATGAAAGAGGCCGGGAGATTTACTTGAGTCCGTGAATACAGACACAAACACACTTTAGCACAGTACTGGGTTGTGTTTCTCTGTGCGTGTGAGAAAGGCTGTTACAGTACATCCAGCCAAACTGTAGCCAACCATCTTCCTTCCCACGGGCTGCACGAGTGCAGCCAGCGCTCGGAGAACTCTGACATCAATGAGTCACTGCCACTGACCTTTCTCATGTGGTTTCTGAATAAGTGGGACTTTAGTATTTCTCGGTTTTTAGTAAACATTAATGGTTCTTTGAGCAGTCTGTTCTGTTGGATGGAAGGCCTTTATGCAGTATGAGGGAGCTGTGAATGGAATGTCCTTTTTTTGTATTTTGCTGAACTATAACAACAAAGCAGAACTCTTGTAGTCTCAGCTCCTCTATTGAGACTTTTTGGAAGCAACCATGTAGACCCCTTCCAAAGGACTTCAGGCTCATTAAGGGCTTCTTATGTGCCGCTGGAGTCAGTCCCTAATGTGCTGTTAAATTTACCCTTTAAATGTTCTTTCAGTCAGCTTCTTCATAATTCATGGGGATTTTATACCTCAGGTGGTAGCAATTGAAAATTTGACCATACACGTTCAGCCAGGCATCTTAACAGAGTTTATCCAACTCGCTCAGATGAGTTTGTATTAACACTGTGCCAAAAAATGAGTGTGTTTATCCTCCATCTATAAATAAAGTCCTTCTGGAAATCCTCACTACATAGGACTATTGTCTCCAAAGGAGCTGAGCCAACTATAGGGCAAACCTCCATTGACCCAACTTGGCAGAACCAAAGGCAGTATGTGACATTTTAGTGTGGAAACTTGCAGTGGGTGTTGGCCTTGCTAGTGTGGAGACTCGCTGGCTGTTGATTGCTGCAAAACAGATGTTCTAACTAGTGAGATGGCCCTAGCTGCACCCAGTTTTGCTCCAAAGATAGTAAGCAGGCACGGGTGCTTCTGTCCGAACTTAAATACACAGTCTGATTTATTCTGCTTAAATGACGCCCGGAATTGGAAGGTTGCTAGTGTTTAATGTAACTTGTCATATTTGTTTGGGGGAAAAGTAGAGATTGAGCATTTCCCTGGATGCGGTTAAATCCTGGGATCCTGGAACACGTGGCAGTAGCAAATATTTTCTTAGGAGGGGGATCCTGTAAAACCAGTATTGTCTCGCTTTTACACTAGCTAGCACACTAGCAAAAAAGATGTAAAAATTAGGACTTTAGGAAATGCAATGCTCAAAATACAAGAGCCCCCATGGACATATACAGGATACTGATTGGTAGAGGCAGGAAAGAAGTACTGACGCAGAACGGGAGGCAACTCTGTTGGTCAGGAAGGTAGTGAATACTCATCTGCAGATCCCACTGATGGGAAGTCCCTCAGACTTTCCTGTCTATATTTTTAGTTTAATGGCTTTATTATTTATGAGTCTTATCAAAATCCACTACACAGGATGCAAAGAGCCTTCCGGGCTGTTTGGCACATCTAATCAGCTTCCATTTGCCTGATAGGTCCCAGTTGAGCAAGATTTTCCTGTTCTCAGAATCCCTTTCATCTGTCCCACTTATCTGTCACTATGCCTATATTACCCATATTCCCGATCGTAATATATCTTTTCTTGTCCATTTTGTGTGATGAACTTTTTTTTTCACTGGGAAGAGAGCAACATTCCTGCTTGTCTTCCTGAAATGAGCACAAAAGCCAGAGATTGCTGGGGACTAAACCTTAAATACCATAGACTGGCAAAAAGGAGGGAAAACACTGGCAAATATAGCTCTGTGGAATCTACTCAACCACCAACAGTGGCATTCCTATATGCCGCCAAATCCTACGCTGCCAAATTTTTAATGAGTAATTACAGCTATTGTAGGCCAAATTTACAAAAGACTGTAAAAGAGGCAGTAACCGAAGCTGCATAAAAAGTGTTTCAGGCTTCCTGTTATACCACTCTGAATGTTGTGATGAACAAAATGCTGTAAACTCTTCCGTTGCCTTGATGACATCTTACTGTTTTCACCGCTCCACCCGTCCCACCCAGTCCCTCTGCAACTGTTTTGCCTCAGCTAAAAGTTCCAGCTTATTCTGCTGTTGCACTTTTTCCCCTCTCAAAAGACTTTTAGCTGTCACCCCTGCAGGAATATGAAGGTAAGTACAAATGAGCAGAAACAGATCTCTGTCAAGGTTGCATACACTGACATAGTAATCAGGAAGGGGAGAAAGTGTGTTGACATGAGGCTGAGCTAGGGGTGGAGGTGGGGGAGCAGGCTGGCCATTTCTGTAGTGCAATATCAAATATATCAAATATTAGTACATGAGTTCATGTGCTTCGCACAACTCAGTCACGCACTGCATGACTGATGCAATGCTTGACAGCATGAAATATGGAGAGAAATGTGTCAGTGTGTGTGTGTGTGTGTGTGTGTCTGTGCACATGCATGTTCTGCTATTTACTGCTTGCATGTGCGCGCACACACTCACACACACTCACACACACACACACACACACACACCAGCATTGCTGTGAATAGGAGTATACTGCATGAAATGTAACTGATTTACAGCTCGTGGACGAGACTGTAAAAATCATCCAGCACAGTGTCAATGACCATGGGGACCGCAACTGTGCTTGTGAGAACTTGTTCAGCCCTGGAGGGGAGGTGCACTAAAACCACACAAAAATTAATGTTGCGTGTCTGTTGAGCAGAAGCAGCAGAGTGTAAATGGATCGTGATGCAACAGGGAGTTCAATTTTAGCAAGACGGCATAAATGGAAAAACACAAAACAAACTCTGCAACTGATCACAAACATAATTTATCCTGGCTGTCCAACTTGCTCTAAAATGAACCAACGGTGACAAACTATGATTGTTTGTATTTGTCTTTTATCTTGAGTTCATTACACTAAGTATAAAGAAATGCAGGCGAGACATATAGTTTATTTCAGATATTTCTGCTTCTGATTCACTGACCGCACCATACTGGTGTTATTTAGTTTCTAGGTGTGTGTATTGGGATGGGCGTGCCTATTGTCAATGTCTTATTGGAACAATACAAGTATTTGGACACGATGCGTCACATAAGAATCCAGAGCTTTGTTTGGCCCCACTTGAATTCTGACATCCTCTTCCTACCATTTATTCCCTCCTACAGTCTGGTTTCTTCTTTGTTTGTGTCTCCCACACATTCACACACTTATAAACACACACACACACACACACACACACACACACACACACACACACACACACACAGAGTATTAATAGTTTCCATGTTGAATCAGAGTATGTGACTTCATGCTTAATTTTCTGCTTTATTTACTTTCTACATGTAAAACTTACTGTATTTTTAAAAAGGCACAGTGGTTGACCACAGAGAATAGTCTGCATGCAGAGCTGTTTACCTTTTTCTACTCTAAGACTATGTGCTGTATAATTTCTCTGATTCACTCCCAGTGGTTTGAATGCTGAAAGTATTTGTGGTCTCTCTTGGTAAACCCGAGGTTTCCGTAATCTTCTGGATAGCTGGAATTCTTAGTTGTCTTACCATTGTAGTAAATGAGATGAGTGCAAAAGTATAAATATTACTTGCACTCTCTGAAGACAAAGTGTACAGATATATAAGCAAAAAAAAGAGTTATATTTGGACATCTTCATTTATTTCTTCTCTTATTTCTCAATTTTCCAGTTGCTATTGCCAATTTCCCCTTTGGCGGATCATTTTAATGACTTGTCAGCAAAAAAATGTTACGTGACTTTTTGGTGGGTTCTCTATTTAAAGTGCCTGTTAATAGGGTAATTTGAAGACTTTTTCTGGATCAGATTCAAGATGTTGACGCCTGGACAGTGGGGCCTATTTACTATTCTGAGTTACTGGAGAGACAGGAGAGAGGAGGAGGAGTGAGCAGCTCAGGAGTGAGTTGTCAAGCAAAAGTACCCACAAGGAAGTTAAAGGAACCGTACCTTCAGAATAAATGGATCTGTTGTTCACCTGTTTCAGTAGTTCTGTCTGATTTGCTTTTTGATCCATACTTTACTGAAACTAGTTATAAGCAGCTTCAATCTTTTTTGGAATGTTTGGCATCATGCAGCTACACCACACATGCAAACTTTGTTTTGCAATCTTCAAAAAAGTTCACAAATGACATTTGATTTTATTATCAGTAAAGCATCAGCATCAGGGCATTGACCTGAATCCAAATTTGAAACTTTTGGTTTAAATACCGTCAATCCATACGGAGAACATCAGGAGAGAGGTGTAGTAGTGACCACCACCTGTAAAACTATGTTTCATGGTTTGGGGCTGCATTTCAGTCAGTGCTGTTGTGGATCTTGTCAAAATTGATGGAATTATAAATGCAGTGCTCGGTCACATTTTGACCACCATGCAATACCATCTGGAAAGCCTGTGATTGGCAACAACTTCATTTTTCAGCATGACTGATCCCAAACACACTGTCAATGCAGTAAGCGCATATCTGGATAGAAAAACACAGAGTGGATCAGTATCAGGCATGGATTGGCCTCCACAGAGCACAGACCTGAACGTTACTGAAGCGGTGTGGGATCATCTTGACAGAGAACCGACTAAAAGGCAGAAACATCCAAAGAAGGGCTTTGAGAACTATTCCTGAAGACAAATTAAAGAAAGCTTGCCTACCAAATACTGACTTTAAGTATTTCCTAAATATAGATTATAGTCTGAAAGGGTGCATTCTGAAGTAATTATTTTCAGGTTTTGCTACAAGTATTTATTAAATAAAAAATTCAAGTGCTGAACATTATTTATTTTTGCAGTGTGATATTAGCCGATTACTTTACCTCATTAAATTCTGTAAAATGTTTTTCCAATTATAAAAATGTTTATTTCCTTTAATAATGTTCTTTTGTCACTGCAGAATTTAGACTATTTAACATCGTCTCAAAATGTTATCTTCCAATAATATTAAATACCATGCTCGCCATGCTTTTTTTTTTTAAACTTGGCCTCTCTCTGGTAAAAATCGCGGTCCATTCCGCTGTACTTTGCGGTAAGACGTCTTATTTTGAAAGTGTTCCCGGAATGTTTGTTTTGACTTATGGCTCGGTTGGCGACCCGAGCGCGGGCGAAGCGCGTTTGGGTTAAACAGGAGCGTCCAAACCTTACGCACGCAGTCTGGAAGTTTTCACTGCAGTTTAAGTTTAACTCCCAGTGTCTCCAGTTACAGAAGGGATGATCATGCCCAGCGAAGAAGAAAGATAAGAAGCTAAATAAAAAGCCGGGCTAGATGTGACTCATATAGGCTGAATTATGCTTCTGCCTGTGATTTACTGAGCGGGGTGCGCTCCTCAGGCTTGTGGTGGATATATGGTTGACTCAAGAAGCCGTAACATTTGTGACTTTTTTGGTTGTTGTTGTTGCTTCACTGGAACTAATTCATAACTATTATGATGGAGGGCCACATGTTGTTGACATGGATGCTGATGTGTTTGCTCCTGCGGCCCTCGATCACACAGAACACCTCACCTGAAGGAGGTAAGCTTCGCTGACTGAGTGGAAACCAGTCTTTTAATTATTAGCATTATATAATAGAGGAATCAGATCGATTTGGATAGCGACTAACAGAATAACAATAACAAGAAAGTTACAAATAAAAAAGGCGATCCACAGTGATCAATAATAACACTTTTACGCTTGTTTAATGCACCTACAGAAAGTGAATTAAAGCATTGGTGGCACAAAAAACGACTACAGCTGGGTTCTGGGTGGATCAGGGTGGGGTTGACATTACACCAGTGTTCTCAGTGAAGTGGCATGACTCCAGGTACTGGATTGTCAGTTGATGAAATCTTACAGCCTGGGGCTGTGGCTTCCTAAACTAGGGCTGGGGGCATGGGTGGGGGCACTTTGAGCGACCACCCAGGCATGTTGTGGAGGGCTTCAGGTGCTCCCAGGAATTCACAGGTTATTGTCAGTTGATGACATCTCTTGGTTTTCCAACAGAGTTCTAATAAGGGGAGGACATGGCAGCCTCCAGGTCTGCTAGAAAATGTTTCCTTTTTTTTTTTTTTTTTTAACAGTTTGGTTCATTTAAGTAGAAAACAGGGAGCAGGAATGACAGGCTGAATTTGCCTTCTGTTTTTTATTTTTATTCTTTTACATCTACACTAAAATGTAAACAATGGACTAACAAGGGTCACTAAGTATCATAAGCTCTTCCATGTACACTGAGATGCTCCTTCTGATAGGCTGTTGTTGATCCTGATCAGTAACTGCTGATTTGCAGTCTCCAAAACAAATCAAATGTTATGAGCTGTTATCAGAACAGTGCCTTTATGCCCTTCTGGCAACGCTCATGACCACAGAGAGACTGAGAAGTTTCACTGGCAGGTTTCTTAGCGAGAGTGGATCTTTGAGTGTATTAGCGCTATATGTAAGGATATGCTGTTACTTTGCTGCTTCCATTAATAGAGACACGATGAGACAACTTGGTTTACAGTAATGGGGCTTTATATAAATGTACTTGCTGTTTATACTCTGTTGAAACAACAGTTTGATGGTGAATTATTAGTCATTCATATCTAATAAAAGTTTAAAAACTAAAGCTGTACAATGTTTTAAACCTTTTACTGGTTTGATGATTTTCACTTTGACTTCAATCCAGTTCAATTCAATTTTATTTATATAGCGCCAAATCACAACAAACAGTCGCCTCAAGGTACTTTGTATTGTGGGTAAAGACCCTACAACAACACACAGAAAACCCAACAGTCAAAACTACCCCCTATGAGCAAGCATTTGGCAACAGAGGGAAGGAAAAACGCCCTTTTAATAGGAAGAACCCTCCGGCAGAACCAGGCTGGGAGGGGCAGTCATCTGCCGCGGCTGGTTGGGGCTGAGGGGAGAGAGACAGGACAAAAGACATGCTGTGGAAGAGAGGTGGCTTGTACCTTATGGAGACCAGCTGTCAACCACTGGTAACAATTTTAACAATAATGTTTTTGTTTTTTTTGCTACTTTCAGCTGCTGTCATGTTTCAGGGTCGCCACAGCAGGTAGCTCTGGTAGGGTTTTATGCTGGATGCCCTTCCTGACACAACCCCAGAGGGGATTTGTGTCTCCAGCTGGAATCAAACCAGCTTACTACCCCATGGATGTATGTAACGGGACAAAAAAGGATTTTTAAAAGTCTAAAAAAAGTGCTAAAAAAACAAACAAAACCCCCCCAACAGACTGCCCCCAAGTATTTATGAAGAAACATCTAGAAGAAACCATCCATATGTACCTTTTACTGCTTGGCCCTCGAAAAGGTACAAAAAGTTACCCTGAGGTTGTCGACTGTACCTGCAGGGACAGAAATCTGCTTTTACTACACTCCTGTTTCTAAGGGAGCTGCTGTGTTCTAGATTCATACAAATCGCATACAGTCCAAATTCTTCTAATCGTAAACAGTGCACATGTTAATATTTGTCTGCTCATGTTTGTGGTTTTCATATGCGTGCTTCATTCCCCTGCTCAGGATTTACTGTGCATGTGTCACTGTTTGGCTCATAGCAAACCCATATGTTTTGGAAGGTGCACAACCTGATCTGCGCGCTTTATTTTTTTCTCCATCACATGATTAGCTAAGATCTATAGTGCATGCGATAACAGAAGACAGCATTCAAACACAAAAATAAACTATCTCTAGTAGGTTTGGAGATTGAGATGTACCTGCATAAAGCCAGAGGTAAGGGGGTCTTGTATGCAGTAGCACTCTCTCCAAAAAAAGCGTGATGTAAGAAATTCTTTAGTTAGACGGAGGGAAAGACGGCAACCGTGCGTGCTGGCATGCGCCCACACATGGTTGATTTGTGTGTATACATGCTTGACTGCTCAGCTTTCAACACCTCAAAGTCTAATCAACACCTCATCTCGTCATGCGTTGAACTTTCACATATTTAAAAAATGAGCCCTCTAAAGAAAATACACTTATACAGGTGTGAGAGTCAAGAATAATCTACGTGCAATCCAGCGTCTCTATCTTACAAGTTTCTACTCTCGAGTGGCAATTTTAATAGTGGGCAGTTTTTCTTTTGGATGAGTGCACAATCTGCAGATCTGCAACTAAGTTTTGCTTTTTGTGTCTGGGGTGCTGCTGCTTCCTGCTCTATATATGGCCATCCAGCATTCCTTTTCATCTCTCACATGAAATTGGCAGTACCCCCCAGTCTCATTCCTCTCCTTTTAATGCCTTTCGTTTCCCTCATCCCAACTTCTTACCCAGCAGCTACTGTTTTCCCTGCTCGTCCCTCTGCTTTGGGCATTTGCATGTAATTGTTGCTTCTGTTACAAAATATACAAAATTAGGGAGGGGAAAAATAATCCACCCGTAGCTTTGTACTTGGATGCCTTTAATCTATCGTCCACTTTAGAAGTTTGAGTATCATGATGCCAGCATCACTTTTGCACTTCCTGTGTTTGCTATGCATTCTTTTTGTATACACAGCCACAGCCTTTTTTGTTTAGTTTTAACTTTCTTCTGCTTTCATGCAAGACAAACAATTTTCTCCATAAGTTTTGCTCACTGTGAGACTGTTTTTCCATGAAGGTGGATGAAAGAAAAACAGAGATTCCGAATTGTGTAAGGGAAGCAGGAAAAGAGACCTGTGGAAAAACAGAATCATAGAGTTGTTGACGCAAGTCAGCAACCGATTCTGCCCATTTGATTTCCACATTAATGACTGTATTGATGTTTGCTTCTGCTCCGCAGTGCTGAACTGCTGCGAGGGTGACGTTCTCTTCTTAGTGGATTCCTCTGGCAGCGTGTCATCCTACGAGCACTCCCACATGCTGGCCTTCCTGTCTGAGCTCCTCTCCCCCTTTTCACTGGGAGAGGACCAGGTGAGGGTAGGACTTCTGCAGGTGGGCACCAAACCACGCCTTGAGTTTGGCTTTGATAAATACAGCACCCAAAGTGGCCTCCAGACAGCTTTGAGAAACATCAGACCTCTCAGGGGGGACACCAACACAGTTGAGGCACTGAAAATAGCAAAGGAGTGGGTGCTGCGACCTGGCAAGGCAGGCGGCGCCCGGGAAGGGCTCCCGAGGGTGCTGGTGTGGCTGACTGATGGGGTAAAACCGGGGGATGTGAGTGGACCAATGGCTCAGCTGCAGGAGGAAGGTGTGGCTGTGCTGGTGATCTCCACCGGCCATAGCAACTACCAGGTGTTGAGGCAGGTGGTGAGCCCACCTGTGGAGAACCACCTGTACTTTGTGGACATTGATGATATGAGCATCATCACAAAGGAATTACGGGATGCCATTATTGGTGAGTATGGTATGGCTTTTTTTTAGGTGTGGTGGGTGAAATGTGCCACCAAAATAGTTATTTTTCTATTACTAAAAATGAATGTGCATCTTAAATGTTTAAAGTTCTACACTTCTTTTTTTTTTTTTTTTTACTTGTGTTGCAAATAAAATGTTTAAAGAATTAAAGTGAGGATACAGATGAATTGAGTAAAATGAATTTCTTGTTGGATTCAGCACAATACACAGTATGTACAATAAAAAGGAAAATATCTGCAGATGCCTGCACTACAAAGACTGGGAGGAAATATTATTCAGATTGAGCCTGGCTAATTTAAGCTGGATTGCTCATACTGTTTAATAGCTTTGAGAAACCCCCTCCATTCAAACAGCTACAATCACACTCATATCCTGCCTCACTGATGTATTACATGTCTCTCTGTGCTTCTCCCTAATTCCACACATGCTCCTGAAGACAGAGAGACCAAATAGGAAGCCCAGACACTCAGAGCATCTGTGTGCATGTGTAAGAGTCACTGTAATGAGATAGGCCAATCTATTAATGGATTAATGATTCACAATCTCTTTCTGCTTCATCCAACACTATGCCCAACATGACACACATATATATTTAAATATAGAGACCTGGAAGATGAGCCATTTCTCTGGATGGATTAGGTAACTGCCATAATACTCGCAAGGGACACTACAGCATTTATACAGCAGCTGTACGACGTGATGCATAATACAAATAGGGCTTGTGTAGAACAAGGTGGAATGCACCGGTCCTTAGTGGATACCTAAGGATCTAATCACAGATATCAGTGCCCCTGTGGCGTTAATTATTTTGCTGCAGGGCCGCACTGGGTTGGCTATTTCAGGTTGTCTTATTGCTGTAGCTACGAATGCTTTTAGACACCCAAGTCTGGCGGTCTATATGGGTAGCTGGCTGAAGCCCAGGCATTTTTAGTGCTCCCTCATGCCATCTTTCCTATCACCATCACTTCTTTTCCTTTCTGAAAACACGATAACGTGTCCCCTATAACTTGCGCACACGCTAACATCAGATTCCTTCTGTCTCCAACAGAGATTATCCGAGCTGAACGAATGAATGTCCGAGACGTCTCCACCAACTCTGCCACGCTCCAATGGCGACCCGTTCTGTCCGGTTTGACGGGCCACTATGAGATCCGCTTTGGTGCAGTTCGGACAGGGGGAAGTGGGGGTGCGGGTGGGACTGGGACCAGTGGAGCCATTGAAGGAATTCAGTACCAGAGACTTACCCAGTCTGCAGACTCAAGCACTGCAAGGTTAACTGGCCTGAAGCCTGACACCACCTATATCGCCATACTGAGACCAGATTCCAACGAACAAGCCTTTAATGACCTCTCTGTCACCTTCACAACTAAACCAGGTTGGGTTACATCCTAATGCCACATATGTACGCTTGCTTTGCAACTTACACTAAACCTTTTCTCAGGCTGATTATAGTGTAAAAAGGAAAAGTTGTAATTTGCTGTTGCAGTCTCTCAAATTTAAGAATGAACTGTTTTTATCTGTTCTGCACGAATCATTGTAAAGTGAATATGCTGGGATTCTGAATGGCTGCACAAACAATTCAAAGATATCACCTTGCAGTCTTGGAATGCTTTTTGTTATGGGCCAACCATTTCTCACCCCCAAATCCCAGTAAATCAAAGCTAAATTCACAACAATAAAAAAGCTCAAGTGAAAGATTTTGATCTTTTTTCTTAATGAAACCATAAAATAAAGAGTGAAATATTCTGTGTTATATTCTTCTCATATTATTTACACTGCCTTGGCCATTGTTCTCTTCTCTCTTGTATACCAGAGGTGCTGAGCCCAGCTGTGGTAACAGTTTCTGAGTCTGGACAAACCAGTGTTCGGGTCAGTTGGGGTCCTCTCCAGCCAGAGACGGTCATGAGTTACTCCGTTGAGTACTCTGCCCTGCCCGGCGGCAAGTTCCGCTCGGTCACACTGGCCCAAACTCAGAACTCTACTCTGCTCAGAGGCCTCCAACCCGACACCACTTACTTGGTCACTGTTAGCGCCAGGCACGCCTCGGGAAAGGAGAAAGCTATGTCTGTCAAAGTGTGCACTCAAGAAGGTGAGGTCAAATTGGGGCATACTGTCCTCTGAACAATAATCCTACTCCTACACTGCCTTATCCTTTCTGTGTCTTAAATTTCAGATAATTGCAGTTCTGCTCAGGTTTGACTATTCCAAGGAATGGTCTGAGCTGTTAGTTGAACTGGATCCAATAAAAATCATAGTACAGTCTATTGTCTGAGTTTCAGTAGCTTCTACTTTTTTTTTTATTGATTTTGCTAAACCTTTTTCTTTCATTTTTGAAATAGAACCTTGCTAACTTTTCTGTGGTTTCCATCTCCAGTGACTCCAGCCCTGGCAGACCTCCATCTGACTACAGTGGGTAGTGACTCAGTACAGGTTGAATGGAAGGGAGGCACATCTGGTTTGAGGGGCTACTGGCTCACCTGGGAGGGACAACAAAGCTCTGGCCCTGGTCAGCGCTCCTCCCGCTATTTGCCACCCGACTCTCTGTCAACACGGCTCACGCACCTGCCGCCTTCAGCTCGTGTGTGCGTGTCGCCCATTTACCGGACAGCGCAGGGTGAGGGACTGTGTTGCACAGCACAGTTTCACTCAGGTGAGTGCAGGCTGAGTAGGCTGTAAACTCACTAATGAAGTGACTTTTTTTTTTTTTTTACAAGTTATTGGTTCAGTATATTGTGGAATAGTTTGCCTCACAGGTAGCAGTCTTTATTACAGATGTTTAGTAGTAATAGTCTTTAAAATTACTCATTTAAATATAATTTTAAATTGCTGTAAGCCCTGCAAGGGAAAGTAAAATCCCTTGCTCTGTATTGGGAGTGGAGATAAAGTGGAAATAAAACCTGTCTGCACGTGTTGATACCAGAAGAAGGAAATGATAAAATATCTGTCTGTAATTTGAATGACTTTACAATGAAACATGTTGGTGCTGAACATAGTGAATAGCCTCATTGATAGTTCATGGATACAAAATGGGTTTATTTTAAGCGGGATCTGTTTCTGGTTATTTTAATGCCTTAATAAATACCTCACTTATACACACTGTATGGCCACATTGATTGTACAATAAATTTATTTTACCAAAGCTTAAAAATGTATAAATATTAATATCTTAACGGCTGCTTTTCCCTTTTAGACGCATCAGTATATGGCTACCAATCATAGCACCCCTTCAGACTGCAACTGTACCTTACCAAACATGGAGGGACGAAGGCGAGAAGAATGCTGACTTTCATCCATAATTCTTTTCCGTGCTTCTCCCCTCTGTGGATATCCTCCAGGAGAGATGTGTGGGTTGGCTCACTGAACACTCATGTGGAAGTCATGGACACTTAAGAGTATTTTTTTTGGGGGGGGGGCTGACTACGACGATCTGCAACACAGAGGACTATCTGCTTTCCTGTTTTTATTTTCTCATCTGGTTTACACCTGCAGTAAACATATGATGCTATCACATTAAAGATGCAAGCTGATGAAAGCTCATTTGTAGGTCTGTTTCACAGCTACAGAGAAGGGCGTGCTGGGAATCTTGAGGTTTTAAGTGGCTTGTTGTGAAGAACGAGTTTGCACCATATGTGGACCATGTGTTCAAATCTGCATTTTTTCCCCCAAATCCTCCAAATGCACAGAGAACATCTGATTTACATTTGTAATAAATACTCACGACTTGTCCTTAGAGGAATTCTATTTCAATTCACAGTATTGGAAACATTAAAACAGATTTGGTTAGCACTGCTTTGACCTTTCAAGAAATTATGAACAGACAAGCCACGTGCCCTGAAAGTAGAGGGATGCTATATGTGATACAGATGTATGTATTTGAGAATAGCCTTGTACTGCTGGCTTGTAAATCCAGTAATATTTATTAACCTAAAAATCATGGAAATATGAGAACAGACACGCTCTTTACAAATTAAGACTTACCTTTTACAGCGAGTCTCTGCTGCCCCCTACTGAAACGATCCTAACAGAGTTCTCTTTTACTGTATACTGAGAACGTGTATTTTATGTTGACTACCTTTGAAATGTAATACAAGCTTTCAATAAAGTCTTTTAATAATTGTGTTGATATATTTGGTTATTTATTTGAAATTATAGCATATAATAGTGCAAGTGACTGTAGAAATAGCCAAATCTGATACAGTATAAAGCACCTTGAGATGACTGTTTTTTTAAACTGGAGCCAGGATGTATAAATAGAGGTGAATTAATTTAGCTTAGCTTTTTCTCATGTGGACTGTTTAATATATTTATTAATGCATTAATTAGGGGAGATCCATAAGTTAAAACATAATGGAATTAAGTCATCAATGTGTTATGATCTCAAACCTAGTGGTGCATTTTCTTTGCGGGCATATTTGTTGCTTAATTCACGGTTAGAGCCAGAAGGTTCTTTAGGCTGTGGTTGTTTCAGATTTTAGAAACAAATTATTTTTGCCAGCAGATTACAAGACACTTGTAATGTAATAATGCTTCCCCCTGCAGGTCAATGAGAGCATAAATTATTCAGACTCAGCTTTATTGTCATTCAGACTACGAGACATAGCGTGAATGAAATGTAGATTCGCAGGTCTCGGTGAAAGTCAAACATAGGATTAGAGTAATAATAAAAAATAAATGGAATTTAAATAAGTACAGAAAAATAAATAAGTAGCTAAACTAAGTAAAAACAGAATAAAAATACTCTA
>JAMQGT020005631.1:0-81351 GCA_024447675.2 Pterophyllum scalare
GATTCCATTCTTACGAGTGTGTCTGTGTGTACTTTTGGTATGATCAACTCTACACACACACTCACACACACACACACACACACACACACACACACACACACACACGCGCGCGCACACACACACACACGCACACACACACAAATGTGCGGCTGTCGTCCTTTTTTTTCTTCTCCTTACTGTCTCTTCTCCCCCTGCCTCCCACTTCTCCTCCTTCGATTCCCTCTCACTGAAAATGTAAGAGGGCAAAAATTGTGGAGGACAGTGAGATTTTAAGCTGAGCTGCTCTGCTAACAAATGGAACAGAAATAGGCTTGTGCGGGTGTTTACTTTTCTATTCATTTTCTTAACAGCACCTTTGTCACAGCCCATCCATCCTCTTTTTCATGCCCCTTCAGCCAGTATTAGCAGCTGAATGATGATAGATGATGTTTACTTTGACTCTAATACCACAAACAGCCAGCAGTTTTAAAAGAGTGGACTGATAAGTAAGACCTGAGTCGGATAGCAGACTCGTGGACTCGTAGAAAGTATAATCAAGCCTTAAGAAGGGTGGGAATTTTATGATTCAACTCAGCTCTTTTGATCTTTTGCAGACATTGGCACAAAATCTCAACATGTTTGCTTACTGATAGATGAATAAGTATCTTTCATTAGATTCTGTGTGCTTTGCGGTATTACTCTTGCAATGTCTCAAAGTCTCAGAGCCTTGTAAACAAATTTGATATACTCACTCTCTCCCTTTTCCCAGATAGAAGAGTTGGAGCAGAAGTATGGAGGCCATCTCATAGCAAGGCGGGCAGCCCGTCGTATCCAGACAGCCTTCCGTCAGTACCAGCTCAGCAAAAACTTCCAGAAGATCCGCAACTCGCTGTCAGAAAGTAAGCTGCCTCGTCGGATCTCTCTACGCCATCCCAGCCCTTCAGGCCGAAACCGGAATGCAGCCCAGAGACACAGTTACACTCTGCATCCTGGAGGAGGACAAATACCTTTACGCTCTAAAACTCCCCCTCCACCCCCCTGCCGCTCCACGTCTCTGCCCCCATCATCTCCTGCGTCAGCCCCAGTACCTGCCCCCACTCCTGCCCCGGGCCCAGGTCCAGGTCCAGGTCCAGGCCCAGGCCCAGGCCCAGCCCCACCTCCACCTCAAACCCCAGGACCCTCACTCACACAACTGGAAGACTGCTTCTCTGAACAAGTGAGTTGCTTTTTAAATCTTTTTTATAAACTTGGGGTTTCAGATGGAAAATTTATGCAAAACTACTGGATTAATTATAACAAAATTATCATACAGATATTCATCGTTTCATTAGGATGAGTTCCAATGACTTCTTCAATGCCTCTAGTCAAGTGTTTTGACAACTACAGAAGGTATTACTATTGAATACACACAATCAAGACTTGTGGTTTATGACAAGGCATCTTCAAATGAATGGCATTCCTATTATTCTGATTTGCTTTGTATTTTAATACAAATCAGCAAATGTTTGCATGACATTATACCATTAATGTTATACAGTGTCTGCTGAAGCCAAGGAGCCTGATGACCGTGTAGTCATGTTAAATTATATTTTCCCATATTTGTGAGACAAACCGTCAGTATCAGGCTATGCGATCATAAATCTATTTCTATCTATCTATAAATCTCCATGATGTTAGACCCTGACTGAACTTAACTCTAAATTGTCTTTGAATTTTGCACTGCTTACCCAAGAGCAGAGCTGACCCTCAGTGACCTTATAGCTACACTTTATCTTCTTTAGCTAAACTATACTGAAACTGATAGAAATGAGTTTCATCTCAATGCCAGTGGCCCACTCAGTAGTCCAGCTGCTGTCATTGTTAATTTAATTCCACAAGTCTTACTAATAGCCACTAATGACCAACCCTGCTACTTTTACATACATGAGTCATGGCCTTTGACCTGATTAAATCACTGGTTGTGATGTGTATTTTTTTGTGATCATATTTGCAGCTGCACTCCTTGGCACAGTCAATTGATGAGGCCCTTCGTGGCTGGAGCTTGTCTGAGACTGGAGAGGGGAAGGGACTACTGATGGATCCTGGGGCACTTCGTGCAGCTGCTGAGAGTGCTTGTCTGCCACGCAGTGCCAGCTCACTGCTAATGGCGTTCAGGGATGTTACTGTTCATATCGATAGCAATAGCTCCTATACCATCTCCTCTGCCACCACCACAACCACCACCTCCCTGGGCAATGCAGGTGGGGTACAACCAGGCAGCAGGAAGACTTCTGTGAGTGGGATGACTGGGGGAGGAGACAGCCAGTCAGTGGAGGAGCCAGAGTTTCCTGCACCTCCACCTAGTGAAGAGCTGGAAATGGCTGATCTAGGATCCAGGAGGGGTTCAGCAGTGCCAGCTGCAGGGGGAGGAGGAATGGAAGGGGAGAACAGCACAGACAGACTGGGATCCACCTCCACTTCTACCTCTACTTCCACTTCCACTTCCACCTCAGCCCAGACTAACCAACAGCCTGCCCAGATTTACACCCAGTATCAGCAGTATCACTACACTCATCCTCAGCAGATCTCTGGGGGGCCGAGCCCCGAGGCCCTGCAGGCTCTGGTTGTCTCTCTTCCTAGGGACCGCTGCCAGGATCCAGCCTCTTGCCGCTCACCCACCCTGTCTACTGACACACACCGCAAACGCCTCTACCGTATAGGGCTCAACCTCTTCAATGTGTGAGTACACTTCATCACACACACACACACACACACACACACACACACACACACACACACACACACACACACCCACACACACACACACACACACAGAATACTCTCAGAAAATATATAATAAATATTTCTGCACCCTCTGGCTTAGGGTTCAAAGTACTCTTATTGCTGTTTGTGTCTAACAAATCTCAGCCATGCAAAACCGCTTTAGGCAGCTGCTCATTAGCGTTTGTGATTGCTGGGAGGAGCTGCCTGTTCATTGCTATATTCTGATGGTCTGATGTCCATGGAAAAAGGGACATCAAGAGGAAGGCAGGGATGGAGAAAGAGAGAGAACTGCAAAGAGAATAAATGCAGTGGAATATTAGAGGCAGTCAAGGAGATCATGAACAATGCGAGAGCCACGGAGTTCCTAAAAATAGTGTCCACGGTTGGCCTGCACTTATTATTAGTTAATACAAATTAATGTAAATTAACTCATATGCATCAGTGACACTTGGTCTGTTTCTAAAGTCCAGAGCTAACAGCTTTTGCGCATGGATGCGCCTCTCTTTTCCCTCTTTCTCCTTGTGCCTCCTCTTACACACAACACACACATGCACACACATTAGGCACCCTTTCTCTTAAATATAATCCAAGACATTTGCTTTCACACTCAACCCGACACACCTATCTGCTTGAATGCACAAAAACTTCTTACACGCACCATTCGCTCTGTGTGCTTTTCTCTGTTTGTTTTATGTGGACAGGAACCCAGAGAGAGGCGTCCACTTCCTGATTACGCGTGGTTTTGTCCCAGACACGGCCATCGGAGTGGCTCACTTTCTGCTTCAGAGGAAGGGCCTAAGCCGGCAGATGATTGGGGAGTTTCTGGGGAACAGCAAACTGCAGTTCAACAGAGATGTCCTTGAGTGAGTTCATGCCACTTCTTTAATGTTACATCTATGTTTCACACACACACACACACACACACACACACACACACACACACACACACACACACACACACACACACACACACACACACACACACAGATATATAGGGTTCAGCTTTGATAGCAATAAATGATAATCCAGTAATGCATCTGCTTATTAGACCATTTGAATTTCACATTAAAATATGAAGATGCTGATCTTAAGTTCAGCCTTTTTCTGCAGCTTTCAACAGCAGTTTGCAGCCTTCAGCAGAAACAGTCTGCTCAGTCATCATTTTTTAGATTTATTTTATTAACAAAAGATATAACTGATTTTGTAGTAATACTAATGCACTCTTCAGATATATCCTGATCATTTTATTCAAACTTTGTACTTCCAGTTAGAGATACAGGCTTCTTCCAAATTCTAGTCTCAGTACACAAGCTTGGATGACCATCATGACATTTTGGGGTTATTTGACAGATAGTCAGATTTGACAGCAGTACTCCCCACAGCAACTGACTGATGGCATTTATAACATTTATAACTGGTGAAGTTAGTTGAGTTTCCGATCATAAAACATTTTCCCGTTTTCATTGACGCTTTTTCTTATCTTTTGTCAAGCCCCTTAGTTCATTGAAACTGAGCTACAGTCCAGCATCTCGACTGCTAATAATTGATACAAATGTATTAACATTGTTTACTCCTCATAAAGTGAAAAACATTATGTGATATTTGCCTAAAAGACTCTCTGGATTTGACTTAACAGTCTTAACTGAGTATTAATTCTGAAAATGTAAACCTTATTACACAGTCCTCTTCACCAGATTTAGATTGCTTTAAAACTGTAGATGCTTAAATTTTCAGTCCCTTCACATCTTCTCATTTCTCACTTCAAAGTTGGAGTTTGTTGACCCTGAAAACAACCAAACGCGTTCACATGTATTGTGAAGTTGACCCCTCTATTTGGTGGGGTGCCTCTGTTTTGGGGGAGAATACAGAGTCAAGCCATATAGAGCCTTTTTGAGTGTGGAGACCTGACATCTTCTTTGTGATTTCTTCTTTTCTGCCTCCAGAGGCCTCAAGGACAGACTGGCTGCTTGTTAATATTACAGAAACTCACTGTGCTACCTTATCTGAGAAATTTCTGTAAAAGATCAATTTTAATGATGATGTGAAGTGTGTGCTGACCTCTCTTCTCCTTGCTCTCTCTCTCTCTCTCTCTCTCTCTCTCTCTCTCTCTCTCTCTCTCTCTCTCTCTATATATATATATATATATATATATATATATATATATATATATATATATATATATATATATATATATATGTGTGTGTGTGTGTGTGTGTGTGTGTGTGTGTGTGTGTGTGTGTGTGTGTGTGTGTGTGAATTCCCTGTAAGACTTTCTTTTTTAGGAAAACCCGATCTTTCAAATATTCTCATTTAGGTTTTACATTTCTATCTTTTAGTAGAGTTTCAATCATATTGTAGCACAAAGTACCAAAGTACTGTTGCTTTATACTACTAAGGACTTCATTTATTTCTCAAATTGAACTGGTTTTTGAAAGGGATTCCCTCATATATGCATAAGCACACATGCAAAAATTCACTTGACATAAGTGACCCGATCTGACAAAACCAGTCACTCCAAACAGATAAACGATCTCTCTCTCTTGTTGCTAAGAACATCCCGTGAACCTGGAAATGACCCGCAATACAGTGCTGATTCATGTTATTTGGCTTAGAATTAGCCCCTGCTACTTACGACTTATTTTGCCAGATCAGGTTGCATGGCACCTATAGGCAAAAATGGAAGACATCCATGAAAACATGCTTTTGCTTAATGCTTTGATACTCACCCCTTTTGTATCCTGCCAGTGTAGGCTGCACACTGAGATCAGCGTAGAGAGGCTTTCTGCTGATGTTGTAGAGACTGCAGAAATAGGTCACTGCACTGAACACACACTTAAACACACACCCTCACTTTTGTTAACTGAGACACTTGCGTGAACACAAATATACCCATGCACCTAAATGCGCAATCCTGTATGTACTACTACCATTACCATAGCCTGTCATCAGCCTTTCATGCACCTCTCTTTTTCCCCATTCCCTCTTTGCTTTCATTTATTTATTTATTTTTGCCATCTCATCTGTCTTCTCCCTTCTGTCTTATCTCCAACTGTTGTCAGACCGTTTTGTCTTCACTGATATTTGCACGGCACATGGGCATATATGCGTGTGTGTGTGTGTGGGTGTGGGTGTGTGGGTGTGTGTGTGTGTGTGTGTGTGTGTGGGTGGGTGGGTGCAAACGTGCTGTCTTGTGCATATTTCAGGTCAGTGGCTCTGTAATGGAAGTATGAGTCTAAGAGCGAGATTTGCCGTCAGCACTTGGGTACACATAGTTTGTTGCACATTCACCCGCATACACATTTTTGGCACACTCACTCCGTTACCTTCTCATTACAGTGATGTACTAAACCTAAACCCAACCTCCCTTTTCCTTTTTTTCCCACTCTTTTTTTTCCTCCCTCTCTGTCTCTTCATAGCTGTGTTGTGGACGAGATGGATTTTTCAGGCATGGAGCTTGACGAAGCCCTGAGAAAGTTCCAGGCTCACGTTCGTGTTCAGGGAGAAGCACAGAAAGTGGAGAGACTCATCGAAGCCTTTAGGTGAGACTGTCAGCTCCATCACAACCAGGCCTCACTGACTAACAGGCTCTGGCTTTGATTTTCAACACAGTGCAATACAAAAACAGTCCATTACATGACCGAGCAGGGCTGGTTAGTGCACTCTGAAGATTTGAACAGGAATTAGTCTTTTGCTTGTGGCCACCAATGCAAAACAGAAAATCAATGGCACACAACCAAACTCACACATTTTGGAATAAATAGAAGCAAAAAAGTGTTTTCTGATCTTGCAGACTTGGGGGGGTAGCAGAATGCATCCAAGATGGCATACTAATCAGCTCACTGTATAGACATAGAAGGATCAAGTGTTTTTGCTGGCTTGCTGCGACAGGCTCTGATGACAGCAAAGCTCTGCATCAATAATAAATTACACTGATTCCTTGTAACCTTTGACTAAACTCAGCAGTGTTTGATCATCAGCCAATCACAATAATCAGTGTTTGTTCCATCAGGGCAAAAAAATAAATGCTTTGTTTCATAGCTCTCTTTCAGATGACATTTCCCAGGCCAAATCTTTTTTCTTTTTAGGCTTTTGCTGCGTGCTGGATATTTTCATGTCCATTCCATTCAATATCACATATGAATATGTAGAAGTTTATTACTCACCATGATTTAGCGTTAGTTGGGTTTGTCCTCATTTTGTGCTGACTCCAGCCCTGAAGTCACGCTAATGTATGCTGGTGATAAAGGTCTTGAAATACCAAGTGGAACTTGAGAGACCTGCTGCGCTTTGCAAACTCCCTTTACACCTTTCTACAAACCATCTAGCTTTGCTTCTAACAAATACTTGGATGGAAACATTTTTTTTTAATCATGCTGTTTAACCTTTAACCAAGGTAAAAACAGATAGAAGCAACCAGACAAATAAAAGCTGCAACTGGTGCTTGGTCCCCTGGCTGGCCATGTCCTTGATAAGTCCTGGTGATATCCAAAGCGTGCCTTCAGGACTAAAAATGCAATAAAAATGCCCATCATTGTTCTCTATTACAGAGCTATTGTTCTATACATTTAATGTCCCTCCCTTGATGTGCTGCTCGTTCCCTCAGGAACATCCACCCTGTCAGCAGAATGACATAACTTGAGTCATTCCCCTTTTGAACTCATTAACCGAGATGTCCTTTTTACGGTTCACACCACAACAAATGTTCTTCTTGCTAGCAGGCCGACTGCATCCTCAGTCTCCAGGAGTCTAATGAATTTAGTGTGTTTGGTGTGTAGCTTCAATAAAGCTTATGACTGTTAATAGTTTTACAGTTTCCTCCTTCTTCCGTGATACTCAGCCCCAAGGGCAATTTGTCCCACCGAAGACCTTGAAAAGTCTACAGCCCCGCTGCTTTAAGCCAAATGCTATTATCAGCATTCAAACATGTTCACAAAACCATGGTGTTTAGCAGGTAATGATCACAATGTTTATCGTATTAGTTTGCATTGCTAATTGGCATGCAAGGCAAACACAGATGGAAGCACAGATGGTAGGAATGCCATTATTTTTGCAGGTATTTGAGTATAAACGACAATAATGGACAGATTAAAATGTTGACTGACAGTGCTACAAGTTTGGTCAGGGGATCATCAGTGGCATTACAGCTTAGATGTGTGGACAGGTTTCCTAAAAGTTGTTGATGTACACGTCTTACATGGCTAACGAAAGCATGCCAGAAATACAGTGTGCATTTCAGTGCAAAAACATGTCAGTATAACTTTAATTAGCAAGATGGGTTTTTAAAAAAAAGATATTTTATATCTGTCTGTTGCATAACATTTGTGTTGAAAGATCCATTCCTCCTGGACATGGAGAAGACCACTCTGTCCCAAATCTGTAGAGAAATGTTCTCTGCCATTTCTCACAAGTTTTTTTTTTTTCTCTTTTGCTCTTTGCTAGAGGGATTTTGCTGTGCTGCCATCCTCTTAAAAATACTCCAAAGGAGTTACTCTGGATTTAAGTTAGGGAAATATGCAGACACCCATGCATTCACTTCTTTTTTAAAAAAAACAAACTGTTCTTTTCTCTCCTGCCTAGCTTTTTAAGACTGCGAGTCATCTTTTCTGTCAGCCTTTGCGTATACAAAGATGCATTCATAGAGCCATCTGTAAATGTCATCTCCCCTACAAGCTTGTGCACTCATGCGTTCCCATATCAGCCCACGCCTACATCCACGTTTCACTGTTGGCACTCTTCAGTCACTCTGATATTTGTTGCCCTGTTGGTGCAAAGGATGCACGATCTCATCTAATCTCAACAAATTTGTTTATTTTGGTTTTCTTGTGCCACAATTAAATCAGCGTACTTTCTCAGTTTCACAGTTTTGTGCCATGTTGCAGCCCAGTGGTTTTGTTATTTGACACAATTCCTATGTTGTCTTCATGCAATGTCCTTTGCACTCTCTGGGCATCTGGGTCACTTTTTTTATAGATGTCCACTGAGTCATCTGATATTGGTAGCATGACTCTACACCACCTAAATACTGGTGCAGTTATGTTCTGGTTCATGTTCAGTAACATACGGATGGTCTCGATGATCTTTAATCTTCATTTAATGAGGACCTGAAACCCCTGAGATTTGGAATATTCTTTGAAAGAGTATTCTGTGCAGCATTTTCCGAAAAAAGGCTCCACCTGGATGCTTTGCTGTGAGGTAACAGTTCTAATCATGGCTCCAAACATCAAGCCTAATGTTGCGTGAGACACAGCCAAGGCCAAAGCTGAGAACATTGCGGGATTTTTGCAGGTTGATTTGTAACCATGTTATTCGGTTAGCCTGGGATGAGATGAGTAATAATTTTTTTGATTGCATTTTTCAGTCTGCATTTTAAATGTACTCCATCTTTTCTGTTTGTCTTTAATTATTCATATAAATTATCACCCTGCACTTCAGCGACTAATGTTACATTGTAAGCAGAAAAAATAGAATAGTTAATATAAGATGATTCACTGTTGAGTTAATGCTTGTCAGTGAAGGAACATGTAATTCAGTGCATAAGTGTGACTTGATCAAAGCGTATGTCTTTAGTATTTATAGGGAAACAATACATGTCTGTGGCACTGACTAAAGAGCTATGTTTGCTTTTTTTGGGGGGGGGTTGGTTGAGACTTTTATTTACTTTAGATAATGTAAAGTAAAAAATCACTGGCCTACCCATTAAGAAAAGTGTTCTTATTCCAAACAAGAGGTGGTGAGGGAAGAGAGGAAAGGGAGCAGTCATGACACTTCCTCTCTCTGATTTTGATTTGAGGGCCAATCAGAACACCCACTGCGGTCATCAGTTAATCACAGAAACACTCAATCATACATGCTGAGCCTCTGGGTGCAGATTATAAAGTCATCAGTGATCTGAGACCACACTTTCTGGAGCTGTGAGTCTAGGTCAGAAATGAGCGGGCTTTATTGGTACTGCCAGACATCCACTACCATATCTGTTACGTAACAGTTGTTATGTCATCTGTTTGAAGCGTGTTGTACTCTTGTCGAAAGCAGTTCTTTTATACGAAGTGGTATTGGTGCCAGCTGGCATGCAACTTTTATATGCAGATATGAAGATAAGAGATCAGAACTAGTGTTTAAATAAACTGGTTACATAAGACAGAGATCTGTGGTTGAAAATGTGTGAATGGAACAGAAATTCACGCATATACTTACCACTGCTGATTTAGTCAACTGTTTCTTCATTCACTGTAAAAACATGCACACATATGCACTTTCACATCCATACACATGCTCATTTGCATGCATACACTCACAGATACAGCAGCTCTTGCTTTGAATTCAGTCTTTAATGAATTTTTTGCAGAAGTCGGCAAGTCAACTGGAGCAGGTTTCTGTGAGTCTGTGTTTTGTATGTATGTGTATGTGCCAGTTATATCTGCAAGAGAGTTTGTGACAAGCAGGATCTAGTCTCCCCCAAACAAAGGCATTTCTTCTGAACTGAAAGGTTGATTGATACTCTCTGAGTTCTCTGGCCTCAGTTCTTGCATGGAATGTGGGAAATGGCTTTCTGGTTGAACTGGTCTCAGATGTGACCTCTCGACTGAATACACTCTGCCAAGTGCATAGTCCTCTGGAGCAGAGCAGCCCCTCTCCACGTCTGCATCATGCTTGACTGCAAAGATAAAAGCCTCCCACCACTGAAATGATCCACTGTGTAAGTGTAAGTGACAGTAAGAAAGCTGTGGGGGGAGGAGGGGTGGAAACGAGAGTTTGTGAAGGGTGTGGGCAGCAGTGGGTCAAAGCAAGTCCAAATGCAGCATCTCTGGTTCCTGAACAGACTGGGCATAATTTCCTTACCAATGGAAGCGCTGCTTTGTATTGTTAAATGCCTCCTCTGTCCTGTCATTCTTTTATGATGGAGTGACTGCTTCTCACATCTGAGTTGAAATTAATTACTCAGATTAGAGAGAGAATTAAAATGCCTTAAAAATCACAGTAGGAAGCCATTGCCCTTATAACTCTGTGTTCAACTCTTAATAGCAATAAGAGTACTTATATAGTTATCATATATTCTCTGATAGAGTGCTGTGTATGTATGCGTATAAATAACTGCAGAAGTCTTAAACCACCCCTTGCTTCTTTATATTTTGCTTCCAAGGAGCCAGACTTCCTTTTAATTTTTTAAAGTGGTCTTGAGCAAGTCAATAGTTCTCCAGGCTTTCTGAAGGTCTTTCAGAGTTTTCCTTTGGACATGGGCATTGCTTTTTCACTTATTTTCAGTCCAGTTCTTGTACCTGACCATCTTCATTTTCAATCATTAAGGCATAAAAATGTACCTCAAGGACACAACTCAACAGATGAATCAATATTGTGTCTACACATAACGGATAACTTAGCAAAGAACCAAATGACCATTCTACAGCAGATGAGCAGTATCTAAAACTCATATCCCTAGGAAATAGAAAAAAAATTAGAAAAGAACTGACACAGGACCTGGGAAATGTGTCTGGCCCTTCAGTTCATCCATGTGCTGTTTGCTGAAACCTCACCAGAAATGGTTTCATTGGAAGGGCGGCTGTCAAGAAGCCATTTTTAAGAAAGGAAAACAGGGAGGAAAGGCTGAGGTATGCAAAAATTACACAAGAGCTGGACTGAAAATCAGCGACGACAGGTCTTATGAAGTGAAATTTTGAAATTTAAAATGTCTGTTTCAAATTATTGTCAATATATATGGAGGAGGCCAGGAGAGAGGTACAACATAGTCTACAGCCATCTGCAAAACATGGTGGAGGCGCTGTCATGCTGCATTTCAGCCAGTGGTTTTTGAATTCTTGTCAAAATTTCTGAAATTAAAGATGTAACAAAGTACTGTCAAATTTTTACCTATCATGCAACACCATCTGGAAAGTGTCTGATTGGCAACAGCTTCATTTTTCAGCAACTTACTGCCAATGCGGTAAAAATGCGGTACCAGTCAAAAGTTTGGACACAATGGATAAAAAACACACAGTGGAATGCTATTAATCATGGATTGGCCTCCACAGAGCCTGGACCTTAACATTACTGAAACAGTGTGGGACCATCTTACAGAACAGAACAAAAAGCAGCCAACATCCAAAGAAGAGCTTTGAATATCCTTAAAGAAGCCTGGAGAACTATTCCTGACAACTACACAAAGAAATTACAAGAAAGCTTGCCGAGAGAATTTCAGCTGTGTTGAAGAATAAAGGTCATTATCCTAAATATTCATTTTCAAGCTTGTTAGAAACTGCGCCCTTTTCCCATTTTCCTGGCAAAAGATGTGGCTCAAGACCTTTGCACAGCACCGTATATATAAGAAGCGATATAAGAAACACACACACACACACACACACACACACGTACATATATTTCTTTTATTATTTCCTATATTGATTCCACTCCTGTTGGTTACCCAGTAGACTGGATAAATATTAGAAAAATGTTTTGGAATGCATGAATTCAAGTTAAATATTAAAGCCGCAAGCAGCGTTAAAGGCCCTTGCCAATTGTGCGACCCCGCGAACCCCATGCGAACTGCCTGCGAGCATCCAAACTCCCAGCGAGCCGCCTGCAATCCCCGCAAATCCCCAGTGAGCCCCCTGCGAGCCGTTTCTCCTGCCGAATTTAAAACTCGATTTAGAGCTGTTATTGTACGTTTTTCCAGTAGGTGGCGCTGCAACAGGCATTAATTGTCATATGGATGTATTCAGGGGTGGGTCTTTATCACAATTGTGAAGTTTGATGCAGATTGGATGTGTCATTGGGATCCTGTTTCCACTGGGTGGCGCTGTGACTGTCATTCAGTGTCATATGGATGTTTGCAGGGGTGGGTCCTTAGCACACTTGTGAAGTTTGGTGCAGTTTGGACAATTAGTGTTTGAATTAGAGCACGTTACTTGTTCCACTAGGGGCGCTAGACTGGCATTCAATAATGTCATGTGGATGTGTTCAGGGATGGGTCCTTAACCATAACAGGACTTTCTTGTTATGCTTATTGAGTTTTATCTAGGTGTATTTAATGAACTGGCAACTGATTTGATGTCATCAAAGCAGTAAAGTCCTGCAGTTTCCTGAATCTTGTTTTCTC
The DNA here is from genome assembly GCA_024447675.2 of Pterophyllum scalare. Taxonomy (NCBI): domain Eukaryota; kingdom Metazoa; phylum Chordata; class Actinopteri; order Cichliformes; family Cichlidae; genus Pterophyllum; species Pterophyllum scalare. The sequence goes on from JAMQGT020005631.1 coordinate 12,833, forward strand.
ACTTAATTTCTCCATTTTATTTCTGTACTGCTGGGACATTTTAACACACTTTTCTATATGCACTGAACACCGGTATTAACATCTGGCATTAACTTTTGTGATGTTTCTGTTATCACAACAAAATTGTGGTGCCTTGTCTTTTCGTGAGAAAAAAATGTCACCTCCACATATCTTGTCAGAAGAAATAATACTCCTAGGATACTTCCTGACTAATGAGTGGTACTGTGTGTTTTCAGAAACTTAATGTCTGCTGCTTTCAAAAAAACGACAGAGAAATGTGTGGCCTGCTTTCAAACAAGATATAACTGTGTTGTCCTATTTGTCCTCCACAGTCAGAGGTACTGCATGTGTAATCCTGATGTGGTGCAGCAGTTTCACAATCCAGACACCATCTTCATTCTGGCCTTTGCTGTCGTCCTCCTAAATACTGACATGTACTCGCCCAACATCAAACCCCAGCGAAAAATGGGCCTGGACGACTTCATACGCAACCTAAGAGGTAAGAGTGTGCTCAAACAGCGAGATCGAGTATTTGTTAACAGGCTCTACACTATGTGGTGTGCAAGAGCCGAGTGTCCCTGTGGGCAGAGCTGGCATAATGAATTGCAGATATGTTTCAACATTTATAGCAGAGTAGTTTTTATGAGCAGTGGTTAGAAATAGTAAACATGTTCATAAGCATTCCCACCTCTACACCTGTAGATTGCTCACAGTGGATTGGTATGGTAGAAAGAATGATAGTGAAGATGAAAAAGAGAGCAGATGGCGGGGGAAGTCAAAGTTTTACAGCAAGCACTCTCTTATCAACCTCACTTCAACCTCACTGTGAGTGACAGCTTCTTGAACTGAGGTAAATTACTCAAAGAGGCTGTGGTTGCCTGCTTCTGCTTACTACCATCAAGGAAACCATCAGCAGTGCGGGAAGAGATTCCTGATATCCTTGACTCAGAGCGCTGCCCCAGAGGCTGTGGCAACAGCCCATTTAATTGAGGCTCACTTAGCGTGAGATTTAATGATATGAGCTTGGTTTTCCAGACGCAACTCGTCGCCCCTGCTGAGCTTCCCAAAGCTCTGAAAGTTGTCTCCATCCAGAGGTTCAGCAGATACAAATATTAATGGCAATCATGGCACAGGGCAAAGCGTTTTAACTTTTATTTGTGCCGATAGTTAACAGAAAAATCCATTTCTCTGTCATTATCTTTTTTCATGTAATTTTCTACAACTGAGCGTGCTGCGCCACAGTGATAATGGGAGAACTACTAAGATACAATGTCAGCACACATACTGAGATAACAGCACATTTTCTGATTTCACAGCTGCAGACCCTAGAAAAGAATAAAACTAATTTGGCATTAAAATGTTGGGTAAAAATGATACGACCACACAGTTAGAAATTCAGCTTATTAAGCTTACAGTTAAAATCAAGACACCATTAACTTCCACTGTTCTTTTTTTAATCCGTTCATTAATCTCCACAGTTAAATGACTCACAATCAAATCTGTGAGTAATTATAACTTTTGAGAAGATGGATCTTGATGGATGATGACACCACCTTTTTTCAAATCTGCATTATTTAATTTGCCGTCTGTTCTCTGGGTTTGAAGCACTGAATTTAGTGTTTGAAATCAATTCAAACATCACAAATGGGATTCTGCTTTTTCCTTTTAAAACTTCTTTGACCTTTTCTCTGCCCTTGATAATGTTTCTGTGTTATCTCCTCTCGAACCATTTGCGGATATCTCCTTGTTGGTGATGTCACCTATCTAATGCCATTTATTTTGTCACATTGACCGAGGAGAATGTGGAGTTTTTCAGGAATAAACAATGGTTGTATATATATATTGTTTTAAACTATGTTTTGTTCAGATTTTCCGCAAACAGGAGAGAAATTAAAAGGGGCAAAAAAATCTTAACCCTTTGTTGTGCCATGGGGGGCATTTAGTTGGCGTAATTTGGGTTAACTTGTCCTCTTAGAGGAAATGATCACCTTTATCCTGCAATGAAACATTTCCACCCTGATGGCAGTGATATTTTCCAGGCATGCCCTCCACAAGGGGTCACTTAATGGTTTGATGAGGAAGAAATAATGTGTATCCTATGCTATGCAGCCATCAGATGCCAACCAATTGTACATCTATGGAATATTTTGTACTGATGTGCTAGAGAGCATTTTTCACCACTATCATCAAAACACCTAATTATGGACTATTTTTGGAAAAACAAAGGATATTCTTTTCCTCCACCTAAAGTCATTTTTCCCTTTAATTTGCCACCTTGCTTAAGCTACCTCATTGTTGCTTGTGCTGGCACATTTTTTTTTTTTTACCAACAACTATTAATCAGAATGACATGACACAGGACTGGGTAGTGTGTTTATATTCATGTGCATTCATAATGCATGCATTTATGCAGCAGGTGCTTTCCTCCAAAGCAATGTTATCAAATGTGTTTTGCATGTTTGTGTTCACTTATCTGTACTGATAATCTGTTGTACTTGGTCCTTTACTTGTTATATTGTTATGTGGTGTGTTTTTTGTAACCTTTGCTGCCCCCTTGTTCAGGTCTCTCTTGAAAAAGGGATTTTAATCTCAATGAGACTTTTAGCTGGATAAATAAAGGATATGAAATGTGCACTGCTGCATGCACAGTACAAAGAAAGACTTTCCTTTCATTTCACTAGAGCCTATCTTTAAGACAGTGACTGCTGCAGTGGTGGTCAGGTATCAGCATCCTACATATGACATCACGTTACGCATTGTGCTGCTCTGCAACCTGAGACAGAGGAGGATGATGGAGAGATGAGGTCCTGACAAAAGGTGCTTAAGCCTGTTAGAACCCCCCCAAAAAAGAAGTAATAAACATGGCCCAAACACATTAAATGCTTTGTTTCCAGCTATCACATAATCCAAAGAACAAGGAAAGACAGTTAATTGGTCATAATTAAGTCAGATTTGATGCTGTTTGAATTCTTTTGCTCACAAAGGGGTGGGGGGGGGGGTTGAAGCCCATCTGTCAAAATGTGTATGGCGGCCACTCATGCAGCATATGAACCCTTCAATTCTCTCAGGTGTGGATGATGGAGCAGACATCCCCAGAGAGATGGTTGCAGGTATTTATGAAAGGATCCAGCAGAGAGAGCTGCGTTCAAATGAAGACCATGTCACCTATGTGAGCCGTGTAGAGCAGTCAATCCTGGGGCTAAAAACTGTGAGTAATGTCCATGTTTTTGTGCAAGTCCTGCATTTTTTTTTGTACAGTCTTCATTCTCTTATATCATGGATTATTTTACTGCAGCCCGTCCTCTGCTCTGTGCTAGCTGTCATCGCCAACTCTTTAACCTTGTCTAGATCCTTGCCGTGCCCCACAGACGTCTAGTGTGCTGCTGTCGCCTGTTTGAGGTGCCTGATGCCAACAAACCTCACAAACAGAAACTGTCTCAGCTCCAGAGAGAGGTCTTCCTTTTCAATGACCTGCTGTTGGTAAGGCTTAAAAGCAGATGAAACCATTTCAAAACATACAGTATGTGGCTAAATGCAGCCGACCATATTTCCGTGTTGTATGTCTCTAGATCCTGAAGCTATGTCCCAAGAAGAAAAGCTCTGCTTCATACACCTTCTGTAAAGCTATGGGTCTCCTAGGAATGCAGTTTCACCTCTTCAGCAATGAATGTAAGCTGCCATTTTGCACTGCAGCAATTTATTCTCAGTGTAGTTTCACCCTTGTGCTGAAAAATGCTGAGCCATCCAGAGCACTGTTGTCTGTCAAGTCAGTGTCAGGATCCATACTTTAAGGAACTGCCGAGCACTCACCAGTATAACAGTGTTAACACACTGTTGTCAGTGTTACAGCAGATATCCTGAAGGAAAGTCTCCTGCTTTCACAAATTTAAGATCTTAAAGATTATTCATTCATCAAGATGTTGTCTGTGTTCTATGAGAGCATTTTATTGTTATTTATGTGTGCTGTATATCTGTTACTGCCTGACTATGCGGACACATTTGCTATTTTTTTAAACACCAGATAAATTAAAGCATGTGTGGTAGAGGTATGCAGACTGTGAAGTAGACATATGAAGTGCCAAATCTGTACAAGCTTTCAGAACGCATTCTAGATGAACAGGAGCAGTTCAGTAAATCCATCAGGGGAGGCAGGAACAGGTAACACCACAGTCCAGGTAACAGGAAAAGAGAGTGTGTGTGTGTGTGTGTGTGTGTGTGTGTGTGTGTGTGTGTGTGTGTGTGTGTGTGTGTGAGCTCAGGGAGAGCATGGGTTACTGGAAGGAAGAAAGAAAGTCTGAGGTTATCTGTATTAGGTATAGATTATTGGATTACTGATTTATTTTAAATTGAGGTTTTTGGACAGTCTGAGATTAGCAGCATTTCTTTGGTGATGTGGGAATCACAAAATGTTTCACAGTTTTGGCAAAAGCAGTTCTTTTTTTCTTTGTTGGGGTTTCTCATCAGACTATGCTCACGGTATCACCATGATGAGCCCGTTCACCTCAGAGAAGAAGCAGCTGGTGAGTTTCTGCTCTCCGAGCGGAGAAGAGCTCAGGAAGTTTGCGGAAGAGCTCAGAGAGTCTATTGCAGAGGTCAACGAGATGGAACAGATTCACATTCAGTGTAAGGGAGGAAAAAATTCTTCACCATCCTCAACATTGTCAAATGTAAACAAACACCTACCAACCTGCGTATGGCTCCTTGAAATCTCTCTTTCTCGTGCTGTAGGGGAGTTGGAGAGGCAGCAAGGCATCCAGCCCCATGGCTTACACACTAACGGCGGGCAAATGGACACACACGCAGTACACGGCTCTCCCTCAGGTGCTGGTTTTGCTTGCGCAGCATAACACAGTATACATTACTCATAATAATGCATATACTGCTCAAGGGAATGTAGAAAATAGAACAAATTCTTGGAAAAAAGGTACATGAAAAAGCCCATGTTGAAAAAAAGAAAATGGAAAAGTTGCTAGTCAGAGAGCTTGAATGATTACATTTGCTGTCACTGTCACTTCTAAAGTATTAAAGCAAGAAATAGCTCCTGCGTGTAGCTTCAAATAGCCTCTCCATTTACATGGTCAACACTTTGAGCACAGGTGTTAAACATATTCAGATTTTTGTCTTATGCACCTACTATATTTATACGTACAAAAGTAGTTTGAAATTTTGTGAAATGCCTTTTTCAGAGAGGACAGATAGCAGGACTAATAACCATTTACAGTTAATTCCTGTGGAAGCAGTAAGGGTGTGCTTAGTCTGACTGTCCTGATTTTAGTTGTCGTGACACTGTTTGGAAGGCCACACTGAAAATTGCTTGTTACTATTGCTTTTTACTGTACAAATATGACATCCTCATCCGATTCTGTGTGAGACTGAAAAAAAACCCCGAAACATTATTCCTGAACTATTCTTTAACTGAATAACAATTCCCTGTATGAGAGTCTGTTTCTGACATTTTTTAAATTCTGTATGTGAAGCTGAAATCTGCCTGTTTCTCCCCACAGGCCAGGATGTGTATGATAAAACCGGCAACAACAACACAGTAGAGGTGAGTGCTAAAGCTACTCTTGTCTCCCTCAGGTAAGTGTCTGCGTCTGCACTTCATGGGAGTGTTTTTTATATGTGTTCACGTGTGTGTGTGTGTGTGTGTGCGTGCGTTGTTGGACAAGGGCTGTGCCTCATCCTGACAAGAAAGTGTGCTTTATGCTTTGCTTTAAAAGAGCTCCACCTGAGGCACATCCTGAGTATGCAGCCATAGATACAAAGGGTGCTGAGAGGACTCTTCTGTAATGGTGTTACAAACAGCCTCTCACTGTGCCTCATGAGTCGAGATGAGCAGCCACTCTACTCGCTATACAGCATCCCTTCTCTCATCAGCTACTGCTTGCCAGCCTTACTGTATAAGCCATCGCAAGCCACCATAAGCCTGGCTGGCTCCTAGAATACAGCTACAGAGCCAGATAAGCTTGATACTGTTAACAGCCTGTTCACAGTGATTTTGTGTGTGTGTGTGTGTGTGTGTGTGTGTGTGTGTGTGGGTGGGTGGGGGGTGGATGCATGTCTGTACAACCAGCCCTTCCTTGAACTAGGCATAGTTAAATAAGCTGTTTTCTCCGTTTTATTCCTTTACCCGTAATTCCCCCCTTCTCCTTCCTTTTAGTCAGTCCCTTAGAGTTGTAAATTACTGTGTTAGGGAGACACCACGCCCTCGGTGTCACCTCTCTCCTCTCCTGACACTCCCTTATCTTTAAGCCTCTTAGTCTGCCACTCAATGACCATGATCGCAATTGTGACACTCATAAAATTCAAAGTGTTCCCACCATAATTTCTTATTAAAATCTTGTCCTACCCAGCAACCCTTTTTTATTCCTGGGCTGGTGTGCGTAAAAATGTGAGTGAAATCAAGTTTAAATCATCTTAAGAGATGACCAAGAGGAAATGAGAGTGTGTGTTTTGCATGCGCTCGCTCTACATACTACCTACCTGCATGCCTGCATGCCCATGTGCGTAACACACCAGAGGGCTGCGTAGAGGCTGCGTTCAGGCTGGTAACTCCTCATGCGTTCTCTGACTGTTCCTAAACTAGGTGTCAATTCACAACAGGCTGCAGACCTATCAGCTGAACCAACCCAGCATTGAGTCAACGCCTCTGGCTCTGGCTGCGCCACCAGCCCTGCTCAGCCCCGTCCAGGCTGGAGATCTCCGCCCAGAAACACTCATCCAGTGCCAGCAGATCGTCAAGGTGATTGTTATGGACCAGAGTGGGCGAGGACGGATGGAGGCCTTCCTCAGCCAGGGCCCGGCCACCCACCAACTCATCCAGTCGGCCCTGTCAACACCTGTGCGTGTGAGAGAGGGAGATGGCCCTCAACCCCCCTTGCCACCACCGCCTCCACCTTACAACCATCCCCACCAGTTCTGTCCACCGGACTCACCCATGCCCCTTCACCACACCATGCCTCTCACCCGCAGGCGCAACTCCAGCGGATCCCGCAGCATCGTTTAAGTCATTAGCTGCTTAACGAACTGTCTGGGCCAGACAAGACCCTCACACTCACACACAACAAACACATGCTGGAGCACAAGTCAACTCACTTTGAATTGTAGGACAAAAGAAGTGCAAAAAAAAAAAAAAGATTATATTCTGTGACTTAAATGGGGGCGCAAAGAAAATGAAAACCACAAATCTATTTATAGTCTTGACTTGGCTGTGTGCTTTTTGAACATGGAGTAGCTCTGATGATATTTCTGAGAGACTTTTCTTCTTTCTTTTCTCTTCAGCCTGTCACCTGGTAGCAGCTGTTGTTGTCTGTCTAGATTTCACGCTGTTGGGTATATGGTGACTTAGCATTTTCAAATGTCGCCTGTCCAACAAATGTATGTGATCGTTGACCGTGAAACTGAGTGTCAGAAAAGCCACCCTGAAAGGACATGACATCGATTTAAACAAGGTCAAAATTCTGTTTTTTTTTTGAGGATACTGACGTTTACCACACGTCCCTGTTGTCAGTATTCCCACAGTCGGTGAGGGATCTTTTTTACTACAGCTAATCTAACTTCTTAATAATAATTTTCCTCCATCTCTGCATAATGTGAAGAAACAAGAGCACCAACTTATTTATTTCTCCATTTTCTAGAGAACACATAATCAGTGTGCGTGAAACAGGCAAAGAAAAAGATTAATGGCTCGACCGTCTCTACCACCTACAGCGTAGTTTAGTAAGCAAGGTTGCTGCTACTCACTAAACTAGCCTAAATTAATATCCTGATGACAATCATGATTCGGGGCATAACTGTCGCGTGATTTGCTAAACTTGTGTTAGCAGATATCCTCACAGTAGTGTGTTGCTGCTGTGATTTTGAGTTGTGCTCTCACAGAGCTCAGGAAAGAGGCTGCTGCATTGCAACATGTAACACCTTATCTGCACCTCTGAGTTGTAATGAGGGGAGAGTGCTTGTGTACTGTTTGTTCAGCCTGCTTACCCATGGGCAACAGGGAGTCAGGCTGGTAATTTATCCAAACCAAGGCTAAAAGAAGCCTTTTTTTCCTCCTGTCTATTTACTCCAAATAGATTGCCTTGTGCATATGGATGTTACCTTTGGATTTAGGGAAACTTAAAAAGAAAACTCAAATATACATGCTTTTCTTATGGTTTGTACTGCTGTTTATATGTCTAGATTGTTTTGGTTTGAGTTGAACAGTTGCAGACATGTCTGCCTTCTTTTGAACGTAATAGATCTACTGCAGATAGCACTGCCTTGTGGAAAAAATACATTTGAAAAGCTCAGCAATCATGATGCAGTTACTCAAAACAAACCATGTCAGTCTGAGAAGGAAGCATCCATCTAGCCTCGACAAGAGGAGTGCCAATGACAGAATGTAAATACTGTGCCCTGCTGCTGAGCTGTAATATTATATACACTTCTTTTGGTTGGATGTTCAACCCCAATTCCATGGTTTGCAGATGTCATAATCCCATTATTTTACCTACAAAAGAACACAGAAAACATATCAAATGCTTAAACTGCAAAAATGTACCATTTTAAGAAAGAAAGAAAAGGTATGGAATTTGATGGCAGCAATCTGTCTCAAAGAATTTGTTACAGGGCATTTATCATTTGTGTACGTGCATCCCTCTTCTTTTAACATAAATTCATGAACATTTGGGGACTAAGGAGACCAGCTTCTGGACTTTTGTGAGTGGAATGTTGTCCCATTCTTGCCCGATATAGGATTATAGCTGCTCAACAGTCCTGGGTGTTTTTTGTTGTATTTTTCATTTTATGATGCTCTAAATGTTTTCAGCTGGTGGAACATCTGGACTGCAGGTCATTTCACCACCTGGACTCTTTTGCTGCAAAGCCATGCTGTTGTATGATGAAGATGCAGTATGTGGTCTAACATTGCCTTGCTGAAATATGCAAGGCCTTTCATGAAACGGAAGTCATTTGGATGGAAGCATATGTTGCTTCAAGCCCTGTATAGCCCTTTCAGCATTGATGGTGCCTTGCCAGATGTGCAAGCTGCCAATTCCATGTAGGCTTTTGAACTGATTGCTGACAAGCTGGTCAGTCCCTTTCCTCTTTAGTCCAGAGGATGTGGGATTCTTCTGACTACAGAAATAACATTTGGCCTCAGTCCATTTTAAGTGAGCTTTGGAGCTGGAGCCTTATGTCATAGGGCGAGAGGCAGGGTATACCACGGAGAGGTCGCCAGCCTGTGGCAGGGCTAACACAGAGAGACAGACAACCATTCACACTCACATGGGCAATTTAGAATCACCAATTAACCTAACCCCACTATCTGCACCTCGGAAAAAATACCCAGGGAAAAGCTGTGTTGCTGCCATCAAATTCAAAATGAGCAAAATGTCTTTCATAAAATATTAAAATGTCAGTTTAAACATTTCTTGAAACTGAGATGTGTTCTATTGTGTAAAAAATATGGCTCTATGAAATTTGCAGATCATTGCATTCTGTTTTTATTTACATTTTACACAGCATCCTACATTTTCTGGAATTTGGGTTGCAGACATCCATCCATCCATTATCTTAACCATTTATCCAATTCAGGGTCAAGGGTGGGAATGCAGGAGCCTATTCCAGCTGTCATAGGTTGAGAGGCAGAGCACACCCTGGACAATTAGCCATTACATCTTGTTGAGTACTTGGATCATGATCATGATGCTGAATTTCTGATGTGTATTTTTTGTTGCCTTGAGCACCACAAGACAAGTGCCATCTGGCACCATCATATTCAAGAGAAAGCTTGATTTTCTACAGCTACATCTCCAAAACGTTTAAAAAAATGAAGTAAAATACTCTACACAGGGTCGACCCAGGTCACTTCACAGAACCATGTCTCCCCTCTCACCTATTTATATTCTGCTTACGCAATGAAAATATTATATAAGCAGAGATGCATATGTGTACTGAATGTTAAATCAGGTGGAAAACTGAAGATGTCCATGGAATAATAACTGATTTCCTCACGTGTCGTCTGTCCACTGTTGATGGTTTCGAGCCAGTTTGTACAGCACATCACAAATCATCCAACTGAGACATACCAAACACGTCTTGTACCTTTTGCACCACAGAATATACTGGATATATTGTAAATAGATAATATAGATTTATTCTGAAAAAGTGATTGCTTTGCCCAGTGTGTGTATCTACGTATGTATTTGTACAGAGAAAATCTAGTTTAAAAGAAAAAAAGGATATTATAGTTATTATAGTTAATATTATTCACATTTAATAGGGGGGGGGGTCCTATATGTGATAAACGACAGAAAACAGGCAGCTTTTATAGAATACATGACATTATTACAGATCTACACTCATCATTAAAATACCATGTCATGTTATTACAGGATTATTAAGAGATGGCTGTGTCATCTGTAAAGGTATGCAAAGGGCTATGTTGTATTGGTGAATACGTACAATACACCACAAGTCATGCCACACACACACACACACACACACACGCACGCACGCACGCTTGCACACACACACGCACTAGTATACAAGCAACTGCACATGTGATTACATAACCACATGCAAACATGCACACGGCTGCCAAAACAACAACAAATTTAAGCTTAGAGTTACCTTTGAAACTGCTTGATTTCTCAAGTCAGTAACCCCACTTTGTTTACTGTAAACTCTGACTGACTTGTATATGATACCGCATGATATTTCTTTTTGGCTTTTTTTTGTTTTTTCATTTACAGTACACAGGAGGAGTTTGAGTCTGTGTTTTTGTTATATTTGTCGGGGCATGTTTGCTTTGTTGGTGTCATTTTCTCCTTCTCTCTCTCTCGCTCTGCTCCCTCTTCCCTTTCTCTTTTCTACCCTTACCCCATGCCTTCTCCATGGTCGTCATGGAGATGCACCAATCTGCATCCTCACTGTGGAGCACTGTCATTAATCTCTGCACCGTCACAATATTTCTATAAAGGAGATTTCTTAAAGATCAACATGTTTACTAAAAGAATTTCTAATTTTTCTGTTTTGAAGAGAATGAAAGAATAAAGTAGTTTTTACTCTCAGTCTTGTGTGCGTCACCATCAATACTGTCTCCATAGTGTCTGTGTATGAAGCACTCTCTGTCTTTCTAATGAATGAATTTGCAGCAGGTGTGCAAGGAGGATGGTGGAATGAAGGAGCTTATGGGAAATCAGTCTGACCAGTGTTTCAGAGTCATTCCAGCATACCTGGTGTGAACTCATTCATTAGAGGTCACCTCCCCAAAGTAGCACCGAATCTGACTTGTCTGGATGTCACATTTGTCTGCTGCAGTGGTTCTCAAAGTGGGGTCTGGGGACCTTTAGAGGCCCCTGATTCATATGCACAAAATAATCCACAAAATAATTTGCTCTAAATGATACAATTGTGCTACAGTAATAAAAGCACATATCTACAGATGGGGACCATTTATGGCAACAAACAAACATACTGTGTTCATTATGCCATCCTGCATTATCTTTAGGCCAATGGTAACCTCTTAAAAGCATATGTGCAGGTCTGTAGGCATGTTTTATTGACAAATCACATTTGAAGAGGCTTTTCATTCCATGCGAGCCAACAATAGATGTGGAGAGCAAAAAAGGGACTGCATTTGCTGAAATGCAATCTCAGAACCACTCGCAAGCTCAGATGGCAACAATTTACTTACTATTTAAAGAATACATCTTGCATTTCTCAGGCACTATATGGTCCATGACATATCATTGCGCAGCTGCTACAAATTTGTCAGTTGCACATCCATAATGAGAATTGCCCCTTCCACCAAATCCCAAAGACACTCTATTGGATTGAGGTCTGGTGATTGGGGAGGCCACTGAGGCTCAAGCGTGACAAGAAAATATCCCCCACACCGTTACACACCACCAGCTTGAACTGTTGATGCAAGGATGGTTTCATGTTTTCAAGCTGTTTATGCCAAATTGTGACCCTCCCGTCTGAATGTCACAGCAGAAATGGAGACTCATCAAATGAGGTGACATTTTTCCGGCCTTCTATTATATCCAGTCTTGGTGAGCCTGTGAGAATCGTAGCCTCAGTTTTCAGTTCTTAGCTGACTGGAGTGGCACCTGGTGTGGCCCATCTGCTTCAAGATTTCACGTGTGGCGCATTCAAAGATGCTCTTCTAAACTTTGATTGTACTGAATGGTGATTTGAGTTGTCTTTGTATCAGCTTTAGGCATGTATGCCATGTCTACATGCCTAAATGCATTGAGGTGCTGCCATGCTGATTCGGCTGAATGTGTGTGTTAATGTGCAGTTGAACAGGTGTAACTAACAAAGTGGCCGCAGGAGCATATAACCACAGCCATGAATGTAATGGCTGTGTTAAGTATTAGGCTACTGTGGACTTCCTTTACTATCTAAACATAAAAACTAGAAAGGTGGTAATTTGTTACTTGTAACTACTGTGATGTCAAAATGCTTACATTCGATGAAGGAGAGTCAAGTAGGGAAAGTCTCAAGTGTTTTTTTATTTTGAAATCACTCTTGAGAAAAGATAAACAACATCTCAACACAGTTACAAAGAGACTGAAAAACACCCAATATCACTTTGGCTGAATAAATTATCTTGAAAAAACACAGATGATATGAACATAATACATTATAATACGCAATGAAATTGATTTGTGCAAATACCTGTAGGCTTACACGTGATAGAGCTTTCGCATTCAGCTCACAATTTCTCTTTTATTCCATTTCTGAACTTCTTTGTCCCTGCCCTTCTCTCTTTTTCCCTCAGTGTCTTTGGAAACAAGTCTACAAAAGGCTCAATAAAAAGAGGACTGTGCTGGGAATAGGTTTTGAAGTAAGTGACAAAGCTCTTCAGTCAGATCGCTGAGTTCAGATTGTGATATTCACCTCTGACTTTGGTTGGTGGACATCTCCAGGATCTGTTCACAGGTCACATGCCAGCTATGCCCAAAAAGATTCTCACAGATGTCACTTAGTTTTTTACATAGTGGTCTCCCTCCCATTCCAGTTCAACATCACCTGAAGAGCAATACAAATATGTGAGGTGGGCACTGTGCGGTGGAAGTATGTTCCTTTAAGTATGAACTTATATGTTTACCTTCCATGGCATCCAAGGAGTCCATCTTCTCAGAGCAGAGTAGCTAACAAACCAGATGGACTGGCTGTTGCCTTTGTTGTTCAGAAGTTCCAGTGTACTTTGGTGCAGGAGGATGATTCTTGGGCCTGACAGGACACACACACACACACACACACACACACACACACACACACACACACACACACACACACACACACACACACAGGCATAGACAGATTTTTGCTGATTCAGACCATATGTTGTTTTGCATTAATCACACACAGAACAGATGTTGATATGAACAATGATATACTCCTAACAAAACAGGGAGAAAAGCAGATCAAGTGTGAACTGCAGGGGCACAAAGATTATATCACTTGATTTATTTTTCAGACTAACTTAACTGAGCTGATTTAAAGCCAAAGACATGCTTGTTAGGTGGTTATAAACTGGCTGTAGGTGTAAATGTGTACATGAATGGTTGAGCCTCTGTGTTAGCCATGTGATGAACTGCCTATCTGTCCAGTGAGTACCTGTCCTCTTGCACAGTGCCAGCCTCAGAATCTCTGTTACTTTAGTTGGTGGTTAAGTGATTAAATTAATGAATGGATAAATTGTGACGTGCAAAATATATTTTTTATCTTAATGCAGTAACTGCCTGTGACAATCACACCTCTTGGCGGCTGGACTGGCAGGTTTGTCTTCCTCTTTGTGCTTTGTGTTTCGGGTTGTGGACAAAGGCCCGGGTGACCTCTAATTTACTACTTTTAAATTCACACAAAACGTATTGTTCTCAGTCCTAAAAATCTTAGAAACATTGTGTCTAACTTTCTATCTGAATTCTAGCATGTTTTATGTGATTTAGTGCTCAGTTCAGATAAAATGATTACAGTGGGTGATTTTAACATTCAAAGACAATGTTCATTGAGCCGAGTATTCCTGTAGCTTTAACTAGTAATGACTTCAGAGCTTTCTTCACAATAAAGAATGTAACCTTTAGAGAAGAAAAAGTCACATTATTCCACAGATATATCATTATGTACATTAACTTTAAAAACTGCTGATATTTATTTAAACTCTTTCTCTATAATTGATCCTTCTGAGTTAACTTCAATAGTTACTTCCTCCAAACCATTGTGTCTCTTAGACCACAAGACTGCTCAAAGAAGTCCTACTATTAATTAATGCTTCAGGCTTAAATATGACCAATCTATCTTTGTTAACAGGCTATGAACCACAGACTTTTAAGATACCAGTAACTAAACCATCATTTAAAGCTGTCTCGGCCTTCCTTTTATTTCCTTTGTAAAACTTATCATCTGCAGAGGAATTGTTTATTTGAAGAATCACAGTACAGAAACAGAATTAGTGAAGGTTACTCTGTGCTTTTCCTGTTCGACCCCAGTGCAGTGTTTGATACTGTTGACCATATTTTAAAACAGATTGCAACATACTGTAGGTAGGTACAGTCGTTTGAATCATATTTATGTAACAGACTTCAATTTGTACCTGTAAATGGGGAGTCTTCTTCACAGAAAACATATATAACTATGTAAAACAAATAAAGACAGACGTTAGTCAAGAAGTTCTTCAGGGTTCTGTCCTGGGACCAATTCTATTTATCTTATACATGCTTCCCTTAGGCAATATTATTGGAAGGCATAGGATACATTTTCATTGCTATGCAGATGACACCCAATTTTATCGATCAATGAAGCCAGATGCCACACCACTTAGTTAAACTTTCGGAATGGCTTAAAGACATAAAGGCCTGGATGACCTCTAATTTCCTGCTTCTAACTTTAGATAAAACTGTTATTGTACTCAACCCTAAAAATTTTGGTGTCTAACCAGATACTTATTCTAGATGGCCTCCAGTAACACTGTCAAGAATCTCGTAGTCATTTTTGACCATCTGTGATGGCAGCAAGGCCACAGACACTTAACTCCCCTGTTTGTCTGGTTGTTTGTTTTTTCTTGGACGGGTGTTTTGTTAACTATAATTTCCCCTTGTGGGATAATAAAGTATCTATCTATCTATCTATCTATCTATCTATCTATCTATCTATCTATCTATCTATCTATCTATCTATCTATCTATCTATCTATCTATCTATCTATCTATCTATCTATCTATCTATCTATCTATGCACATATAAAACAAATATATAGGACTACTTTCTTGCATTTGCACAGTATCTCTAAATTTAGAAAACTCCTGTCTCATAGTGATACTGAAAAACTAGTTCATGCATTTATTACTTTTAGGCTAGACTATTGTAATTCATTACTATCACGTTGTTCTAAAAGCTCCCTGAAAAACTTTCAGCTGATCCAGAACACTGCAATGAGAGTACTATCCGGGATTAGAAAGAAAGAGCATTATTTCCCTGTTAAATTCCGAACTGAATTTAAAATCCTTCTGCTTACATACATCCTAACAAAGCCCTATCAGACTGCAGGCTTACTTATGGTTTCCAGAGTTTTCAAAAGTAAGGCAGAACCTTCCGCTTTTGGGCCCCTCTACTGTGGAACCAGCTCCCAGTTAAGATTCAGGAGATAGACACTCTCTACTTTTACAATTTGGCTTAAAACTTTCCTTTTTGATGAAGTTTATAGTTAAATAAAATTGAACTGAAATTTTAAAGCTGTATGAAAAAGGCATTCAGTTCCAGTATCTCAAATACGGCATTTATGAGTTTGCAAAATAATCAATGCAAATGATGGCCTCTGGCATTAAACTAATAGCTAGCCTGGCACACTGAACACTGCAGTCTCAAAGAATCATGCTTTCAGCAAGCACAGCTCTTGTAGTTGCAGACACTGCAGGCTGAAATTCCACAGCCAGATCATGGACACAAAGACAAGTGAAGAAAATCTAGAAACAATAAAACAATTACACTGGGAAGAAGCACAGCAACTACACTAGGCAGAGAGTCTACCCAGGCAGTGACAGACATACCAGAAGTCCTCAAGTAAACGCTGGGGTAAAAATAGGGTAGGTTCAAGCTGTTTCAAAAGGGGGAATCCTGCTCAGTGCTTGCTTTTAATCCACTGCCAGATCATTCCCTTTGTCAATACTAAAATTTTCCAAGTATCTTCTGATGGGGAAGATCACAGCAGGGTACAAAGTAAAAACTAGGACAGCTACATTGCCATTTGTGAATCTTTGATGATTCTTAAGTGTGTTGGAACATCTTAAGATTAAAAAAAAGTGTTTTATTTATTCTCTCTATATTATGCAGTTTAGGTGCAAAAGGAAAACATACTGCTGCACTTATGGTAAACTTACCAGATTCTGTACCATACACATCCTCTCGCTACGCAGTTCAGCCACCAGCCCATAAATATCGACAAAGTCATGATCTCTGATGTGCTGAATTAGATGATCAAGAGCAATAAACACACCTGTTCTTCCCACACCAGCGCTGAAGAAAATACGAGAACAAATGTCATTATACTAACTCCTGCACTGTTATACTACACAAAAGGATACACTTGCATCTTATTTGTAGGCGCAACACAAAAAAGGACATTTAATAATTGACAGTGAAGTATTTATTCATGATTTGTTGATATCAAACTCCATTTAATGAGCAAAAAGAGAAATAAAGTAATCTCATATTTACAGATTTTGCTATAATTCATGCAATGTTAGCATCCCTTACACCAAATTGATGCCATACCTGCAGTGGACAACAATAGTGCTATTGTCCTGCCTGTGCATTCGGACAGCTTTGACAAACTTAATGAGTGTACTGCAAGACTCTGGAACGCCGTGCTCAGGCCATGATGTGTAATTGAAGTGGCGGACCAAAATGTAGTGCCCATGCTGCAGACGGGGATACACAGAACAAGAAGTCAAGTCTCATAGCTCTGTTTACGGAAGCACAATTCTTAAAATATAAGACAGATAAGAAATTGCAAACTTTTCTTTATAGTCTGTGTCATCAGTCTCAAGTCACATCACCACTGATGAGGAAATGGGAAAAAAATTCTAAAATAATCACAAATGCATCTCAGCTGTTTTAATATGCATTAGCAGCCCAAATTAAGAAGTTGTGTGAGTGTCCTCGATACAGCTGCACATCTTACTACCAAAACAAGAGAGTTAAAGAGGTCTAGACCCTGGTTTACTAATGGCATCCAAGGAGTAGTTCTGAAATGCAAAAAAGATGCTAAATAACACTGAAAGCTTTCGACCTCTCATGGCATTGGAGGGTTTGTGGAATTACAAGCACGCTCTGTTTCTTGCTAAGCCAGTACATTACCCGTAATCCTTCATTTCTGTTTGGAATCATAGTAAGACTTATTGAAAAGCTGTTACTTTTATGTAAATAAGTACATTTTTTATACACAATTATTTATAAATTTTTATTTGTGTTGCACCTTTCAAGACAAAATATCACAAAGTACTTCACAACAAAGTGCCAGAGCATAAAAACACAATGATGATGAATTTTTCCCAATTATTCCCTCAGGAACACCAAACCAGCACACCTCTGCTTTAGTTAGTCTGCCAAAATTTAAATGGTTCAGCCCATTTGAATAAACAAAACTATATTTTGTGCATTTTTACGATAACAAACTTCAAGGATTTGCTCATTAAAGAGGCTGGAGAATTAGGGGACTATCAGCAGATGTTTTTTGTTTTTCTCTTAAAAAAATCATATTTGTTATTTTTGAAGAAAAGAAATGTATTGCATAAAATTATTCTCCAAGTGGTTTACTTGTGAAAAAGAAAAAAATGGGAACAAACAAACAAAACTGTTGCCCTACTTCAGTCATTACATTATCTATAATTAACTAAGATAATATATACTTTATTTATCAAGAAGTTAAGAAATGCCTTTGTTACCGCAGTTAAATTTAAATTAAGCATAAAACAATAAGTTTAAATAAGTTGAATGATAATGCAGCTCAGTAAAATAAAATGAAATAGGACAAAATATATCTTACTATAATGCACAAAACCTCTGTATATCAATGTACTCCAGCTACACAGCTCCTAAAGGTGCTTATCATATATCATATGTCATGTCATGTCATCATTTTGCCTAGTTATCACCTATCAGTGGCTAAAATGACCCAGTTAGAAAAGCATGGTACACTTTTACCTTCAATAATATCTAATTACTATCCACAAAACTTGAATTGTGCATAATAAATTATAATGCCATCATGTTGCCTGGCAACTACCTAGCAACAGATTAAAATAACATTTATATTGTAGAGCAAGACCTGAGCAATGCAACAGACCCACAAAAATGGGCTATTTTTTAAAGTATATTGGCATATGGGCATGTACTAATATTGCATATGTATTAGTTCAGGTCATGAGTGCACTGCCAGTGTGCATGTGCATGTGAAAGCATGTGAATGTTCATTTGACAGAGGTTATTAGCTCCATACCTTTTCTACTTTTAGGGTTCTGATAGTCCAGTCAGGAAACACTTCTTCTGACACCTTTGAGATGAGAATGTCACTAAACACTGACATCGGCTTGTTGTCTTCAGGCCAATACTTGTGACACCGAATCTGAAATGTCACACACAGATGCACACACCCACACACAAAGAAACATACATCAGCTCTTTAGAGCAGATATAACCATGCAGGGAATGAAGCCCAAACACTGGCTTGTATTCTGAATGCTAATACTGGTGAGGTTTTTCCTTGTCAAAATGCTCATTACGCACTCTGCCTTTCTCATAACACTGTGTGAGCATGGCAATGGTGTGGGTTCCTGTTTCCCAGATCATCCTCCAAAAATCAGCCACAGTGCCGGGCAGAGGGCCCTGGGTGGCTATGAACTCATTAGGACACAAATAACCCTATGGACAAAGAAAGAGGAGATGGGAGGTTTATATATCAGTCTATATGTATACAGATGTCCATCAGAATCATGACTAAGTAGTACTCACTGAGACAAAACTGGCATTGATGTAGTCTGAGCCTGCAGTGCCAGGTTCAGACAGCAGTTTCACTCGGTTGTTATTGTCTAAACACAGCAGAGATATAATAGTGCAGTTAATTTAAATATACAAAGTGAAACCGCAGTAAAACAAACAGCAATACAACACAGAAGCAATTTTGGTACACTGTAAGTGCAATGGCTCTGACAAAATCATCTCAGTCTGGCAACATACAAGGTTTGATGTTTGGGAAGCGATTTTTGGATTTGTTCCATGGTAGGTCAGCGTCTGTAGTGGCCAGATCCTGCAGCAACTTTGGGAGCTCCTGCAGGGACAATTTTCAACACATCAGTGTTAACAGAAACACACAAACGTCAAAAACCACCATTTTTAACCACTTGAACTAAAATTAAGGGCTACAAGTGAAAGATAAAAGTAACATGTCATTATTCACTTGTCCCCTACTGGCAAACTCAAAAATATAAGTCATATTTCTTTTGACCTTAAAAATATTACCTACTCTATATGTAAATGTAGAAAACTATATTTTTACATATTCATTATACAGGACTAAGACTTTTAAGGTCAAAATACTAGAAAATACTGACCTTACCTAATTTATTAAATGTAACATAAACAAATGATTCTGATTTATAGTGTATATATTACATATTATATTATTTATCAATGCGGTTTGCACTACCCTCTTGTACAGTGTCAGCCTTAATATAACTCTTCGTTACCTACGTTTTTATATTTTTATCTATTTCATTTCGATATGGATATGTATAGTTTAATACTCATCATTGGCACTCTGTCTAAAAAATAGTTATTCATTTTCTTCTGTTTATTTATCATTAAATTTATTTATTTTATATTTATTTCTTAATATAAAATTTTTTATCTATGTACAATGCTTAACAAATTTATCAGACCACCACCCAGTGTACGGTTTATGCTACAGCTGCCCTAAATTAACATTATTGGTAAGTAAAAAAAATCAAAATGATATTTTAATGCTAAAATGTAATTATACATATTATATTGTTGTGATCCATGAAATTTCAAATTTACTGTTCTACAAAATGAGTTTGCATTGCATCGCAGTCGCTATCAACAAATATATCAAATCCTGTAACACAACTCAGAGAGGTCACATACCTACTCACCTTGAGTAGGTACTCAACTTATGTGTCCACCCAACGAGGTAAAGACCATTACTGAACAACAATCATTAAACAATATTATTAGAATGTTATTTTCAGCAACATTTCTGAAGTACCCAGGTCTTTAGCAACCTGTAGGCAGCAATTTCTGATGTGAAGCTGCTGTTGATCAACTAATAGGTGAAATTACACAATGGCACATTTGCATGGAGAAGCAGAGATGTATAAAGAAATGCAAAAAGATATGAACTAAATAAGGGCAATTAAATGGGAACAGAAATAAATGAAAAGGTAAATATACACAATGTAAATTAAAACTGAAATATCAAATTAGGTCACATTTTATAAAATAGTGCCAACATTTATTTTTAATATGTGTTTGGATACATTTAATGATATACTAATTTATTTATTTAATTGCTGTTTTTGTATTTAGACTTTATTTTTTGGTTTGTAAGCAAAGGGGAGGGTTGTAAGAAAAGACTCACAGCAAATTCCTCCTGGAACTTGGCATTGTCACTGGCACACAGATCCTCTACATGCTGCAGAAATGACTTCTTGTTGACAGGCCTGTCAGTAGGGGCAGGGAAGAAATGCACTGAATGTGAGAAACAGAGAAGGATGCACAATAATTCTATAAAAAATGTGTAATTTTCTTTATATTCATGTTTACAAGCAATACTACGGAGTACAGGGCAGGCTCTTTTATGCTGCACTGTGTGCATATTTGCAATATTTATACAGGACGACTTACTTGAGTGATTTCCTGTAGCTGAGTAGCCTGGATAAAACAGACAGCAAAAATCAACCAGTATAAACAAATTAACTTAATAATCACATCGCACACTGCAGTATTTCTGTCCATGACAGCTGAACTGATCCTCACTTTACAAAGAACATGCCAATGTGCTGAAGGGAGGTTTAACCATTTTCTAATCACTTTGGTTAAACATTGGCACAGACTTTGATGTTTTGTTCTAAAGGAATATGTGAACATTAGTAGCATCAGTAGAATGCAGCTATTCCCCTGAGGAAGTGTTCTCGTTGCAGTACTGTGACATGCAGCTATGCAGATCCTCAGCTATCGATAAAGCTTCACACTAGTACCCTCCAAGATAGCTAAGCCTTCCAAGCAATTTTGAGATAGTGAGCTGGTAAACAAATTAAAATGGTCTTAAGCAGAGGTCTGTCAGTAACGCTCAGGATTCCCTGACAGTGATGGAGGAACGGGAGCAGTTTGTAGGTAATACATTGATGTCACTAATTCGTTCAACTTTTGATCTCCACTGAAGGCTTAATAAACAGCACAGATGGATGATTTAATGAAAGCCTTAATGGGTAACACTATGATCTCTCTCTCACACACACACACACACACACACTAAGAACAAATGAAAAGATGACTAAAACATACAAACAAATCCACACAACAAAATGTGACACACACACACACACATGCTAAAAGCCCAACTTACTGGATCACATAAATCTCTTTCCGTCTAAAGAAGAATGAAGAATACCTGGTGGGAGAGAAGTGCTCAGTGAGAGAAAAACAAAGCCAAAGCAAGCAAATGCAGGTGTTTGTGCTGAATAAATCTGACTAGATACAGGGGAATGTGTGTTATCTGAATATAAAATTGAGCAAAGCATTAGTTCAGCCAGACCATGAAGTCAAGCTCAGCCTTTATTCCCATTGGATCAGCTGAAAACAACTGACCTCAGTGCAAGGACAAATCTGCTAAGGACTTAGCCTTCTATGTATCTTACTGGCAAATATCTTTAAGCTGCTTTAACTTGTCTCCTGTTAATGCTACACCTGCAGCTCCCTTTGCAACCCACCTCCATTCCATTTTCTCTTTAATGTTTATCAATATCAAGTCTGTTATGACTTTTGCCTCTTCTGTTCTGGGGAGTCTTGCTGTTGCAAGGGTATGGAGGTCGCAGAATAAAACCATATTGCCAAATATAAATTGCTACAGATGAAAATAGCAAATGATTTTGAATATGGAGCTGCCAGGCAGGAAGAAAAGAGGAAGATCACAAGGGAGGTTCGTGGATTTAGTGAAGGAGGACATGCAGAGAATTGGTGTGACAGAGGAGAATGCTAGGGATAGGATCAGATGGAGGCAGCTGATCTGCTGTGGTGACTCTTAAAATAAGCAGCTGAAAGAAGGAAACGATGGAAACAAAAATACTCTTGTGATCTAGTGTTTATATAGACCTTATCTCATTATCACACAGAGAGTCTGGTCAAAACAAAGCAGTGAAAAGTTGCTGCCCTAATGACCGCAATTTGAACTGAATATGGATATTTAGGTTCACAGTTTTGCTTGTTTAAAACTTAAAAAGAGTGGTTGACAAACTGTCCTCAGGAACTGCATTCTTTTATCAATTGCTTAATTAGGAGAGATAAGTAACAGTTATTCTCCAGAGAGAAGAACTCGTATTTATCTTCTTTTAATTGGGTTCTATGTGCTTCAATTTTTCCTGAAGACAGCCACATTTTCCACCTACATGGACCCCTCTATTTTTGGTTTCTTTTTTCTTTTGTCAGTATGTGGGTGACAGTGTTCTTTAAATGTTGTAGAAGGGGTTCAGGAAGTTTTATACATTTAGTGGTTGTTTCAATGCAGGATACATGGTAAAATTTCAGAATATATATATATATATATATATATATATATATATATATATATATATATATATATATATATATATATATATATATATATATATATATATATATATATAATATAATTCTAACTACCCTACCCTTGGGGGCATATCCCATTTTGACCTTGGAACTTTGTCATACTTGGCACAGATGTTCCTGTATACTATGCCAGCCACTTGGTTATGGTGGTCCATGTGTCCCTGCCTGCTGGCGTCTTGCACCCTGCTGTTATGTGTTTGATTGTCTCAGGGGCATCTCTGCACAGCCTGCACCTGGTAGATCCCAGCCTCTATTGATCTTGTGCTCAGAGCTTGTTCCTGTGCTGACGTGATTCATGCCTCTGTGCTGTCTGTCAGTTCAGGTTTGTCCAGCCATTGGTAGGATTTTTCTATATCAGCCACTTCTTCTATCTGCTGGTGCTACATGCCGTGCAGAGGTCTGTCCTTCCACGATGGTTCCTGTTCTTACTCCTCTTCTTTTTCAGGTTTTTGCTGCCTGAAGTATTCACTAAGCACATGATCCTTGGTGGCGATCTTCCTGATATATTCATGGATCTCACTAGTCCTCAGTGGCCACCTTCCTTCCACTTAGTGTACAGTCTCAGGGTGCTGGATTTGGGGTGAAACCCTCCATTTATGGTAAGGAGCTTTCTTGTCTTGACATCAGTGTCTTCTATTACCTCCTTTTGCCAGCTAATAAGCCAGTTGTCAGATACTCTGCTGGAATAATAATCCCAGCAGAGTATGTTCAGGAGGTGGCTGATGGTTGCTCCATTTTGTAGTCGGTATCCGTAGCCATTCTTGTTAATGATCTGGCTGAGTGGATTCAGGCCTATGCAGAACAGCAGTGGGGACAAAGCATCTCCTTGGTAGATCCCCCACTTGATGGTGACTTGTGCAATTGGCTTGAACTTGGCTTCTAGTGTTGTTCTCCACATCCCATTTGAGTTCTTGGTGAAGGCTCTTAGGGTCTTAGGCTCTTAGGGTGATCTTGTACAATTCTAGGCATCACAGGATCCATGTGTGTGGCATGGAGTCATAGGCTTTCTTGTAATCAATCCAGGTGGTGCACAGGTTGGTCAGTCACTCGAGACTGCTCTATCTACCAGTAGATGGTGTTTTGCTCCCCTGATATCTCTGCCAATTCCTTTCTGTGCTCACGTAGAGCCATGTGCTTAGTTATACCGCTCATATTATTTTTCCTGCAGTTTACTGCCATACCTGAACCATCAGCGACACTGATAAATCATAGCCAACACTAAAGCTGAGTTTGATTCTCACCAATTTCAAGATTGTAGCTTGTGAAGGGAGGGCAACTTGCACCAGTTAGTGTCTACACACTTGTTTGTGCCAGAGAAGAAAAACAGCACATCTAGATGCTAAATTTGTCCGAGTAGATGGTTGGCGAAAGGAAGACTTGTCTGTTCTGCAGAGAACTGAAGATAAATTATAAAGCCACTTTAGTGCTGCATTGAGTCTCTGTGCTGCTGCTTCTATTTTCTGCACAAACTCTATAACACTAAAAGATTTTGTGCTGACAGAAGCACACATCAATTTGGCCGCAGCAAAGCCTTGTTGACTTAGATTTAAGATTGTGTCTGGAGAGGCTAAATAAAGCTTAAAGTCATGTAGTGTGAAACCTAATTCAGTTCCCAGACATGTATGCAATATTTGGCAAAGTGATGCTTTTAGATTAAAATGAACACAAACTTACTGGTTGAGTTTTTCTTGTTTCAGCTCCATATCTGCTACAGCAATCAGCTGATCCAGCTTACACTTAGTCTCTATGATCTCTGCCTCTCTGGGTGAATACGTCCCACCTTCTTTTTTACGCTGATGGATCCTGACATGTCAGTAAAATAAAAGTAAATAATAATAATAATAATAATAAAGGTAAATAATTATGTAAACACAGGTCTAAAATGAGCAAATAAGGAAACAGTTTTATTTCAAATGATGCAATGCTGAACTAGCCATATTTAGTACATGGTGTAAATGTATTAATGTCTGCAAATGAGTGAGTGCCTTTCGCCATCTTACTTGACTGAGCCACAGATGATGATGATGAGTAACACAGCCAAGAAGAAGGACAGCAGAACGCCCAGAATTATCTGCTCTTCTCTAGTCAACAACCCATTGTATGGAGCTGGAGGGTCACAGAAATGGTCATAAAGCATTTCATGCATTATTTAAGTTTACAATAAAATTATGCATTAGTAAATTCCCACATCCTCCATAATAGAGAGGAATACACAGAATGAACAACATTAATAAAAAAAAAGGGCTTTGACGTACAGGTTACAACTTTTTGATATAGCTTTATATAGTGTTATCCCCTAAAACAGTACCTGTAGTACAGTAGTACCTGTTTTGATATGCTCCGAGTACTCAGAGTCTGTGTATTGCCCAATAATGTTAGTGGCTCTTAACTTAAACCTGGAATATATAAAACAACAGACAAGACTTGTCATTACATTTTTTATACATGAAAAAGTATTCAAATTTGACTGTGTACGTGACGCACTCACACATAGACAGAGTTAGGTTTCAGAGGTCCGTTGCAGAAATGCTCAGTGTTGTTCTCCATACAGTTATCACTCTCTCCAATCACATATTTCTCTGCTGTAGTGTAGTTGTGCCTCAGTGACCAGGCATCTCCAGACACACTGTGACCGCCTCTGACGAGTGCATTCATATCTGAGTCATTGCACGGGGGGCTGGGGAACCCTGTGTCAGTAAGGTAAGGGGCGGGATGATCAAAATATGCGCTCTTCCAGTTGGTCACATTCTTGATGTCCTTCACTGTGGCAGGATGGAAGTTAGAGAAGAAGTGCAGAGAGTCTGAGCCAAATTGCAGCAGATTAAGCTTTTACTTGAATTTGTCTTTGAGGTAGCGACAAAGTGACATACTGTAACATGCGATTCTACTGGAGGTTTAAAACACACACACAAAAAAAGACCAACATCCAAGTGTATCCAACTAAAAGTGATGGCTGTCAATGTTTTTTAAGGATCATACCCCCTGACTCGGCCACGATGACCTGAATTTTTGTGATTGGTCCATTGTCGTCACTATAGAAACATGCAGGGATGTGGATGGTGATACTCCTGTGGGTTACCATAGCAACCCCTCCATAACTCAGCATTGCCTGGGGTTTTCGGGTTGGCTTGGATGGAGCTGGAACACACACGCGCACACACACACACACACACACACACACACACACACATACACAGTTGTGTGAATGCAATGTGTGTATGAGAAGATCTGCTTTTATCTGCCACATTTACATATATAACATGACAAACAGGCTGGAATAAGAGTAAAATTGCTACATAATCAGCACCCATCTAATAATAGTGTCAAGTTGCATTTGCTATATCAAAGCAGTCCTGCATACTGAGCAATAATACTATGCAGTGGTAGCTTTCTGTCTCACACTATGCTGCACTGCTGCATCAAGAAAGAGAGAAACACTCTTGAGCATTGAAAAGTGCAGACAAGACAGAGGGGCTTGTACCTTTGATCCCTGTAGTAATCAGGACACGTGAGCTGAGTGGGCTCTTGCCAGCACCGTTCTTTGCTGAAATCTGCCACCAGACAAGCACAAGAGAGCAGGGAATACAAAAGTAAGAGAAACAGTGGAAAGTTTAACAAGTCCAAGATTTTGGAGGGCTGGTAGGCCTCAGTGTTGGCTGGTATAGCACCAGGTATTGGTTCAAAGTGCGTGTGTTGGTATTATATAATATGAGATGAGATCATAAAATTCTATAACTCTGTCCATGAAAATAAAAAACATGCATGATTTGAATATGGCAAGTTTCCCCCTTCAGTGTTGTCTCCTTGTGCACCTTTGGGCTGCTTCTAACAAAGCCTCCATGGAAGTCCCGTTCTGACCAGTGCTTCTACAATTTCACCAAAGACCTCAAACTTGCTCACAGAGCAGGAACCAACTTCTGTGTCAAACTGATTTGAACCTCATGATGAGGATTATCACTGGTCCTGGGAGCTTGGTCTCTAGCTACAAATCACAAATGAAACCTGGCCAGGAGCCCCCCTTTCTAAATATTTCAAGGTTTTAAGATTTGTCCACTGTGAATTTGGCAGTTCTACTCTATTTTCCTTAGGAATGTGAGGGAAAACATTTGGTGTAACGGGAACTGTGGTGCATGCCACCATGAGTCTGCATACAAGAGAACAAAAAGTCACTGTTTTTCTTGCTCAACACCAACTCTACTATTTTGTCACGGGGGGGGGGGTCCAGTGCATACTCACAGATGCACATGGGTAGATGGCAAGAATTCCTGAAAATTATTCTAAAAATAAAATAGAAGAATACTTTGATGGCAGTTTTTTTAAATTAGTTTTTGTACTGCTGCCTCAGGAAATCCACCATCATTTGCATGGACCCTGCATACCCATGTCATAGTCTATATGAACTTCTTCCATCCACCTCCTCTCATGCATATTATCTCATGCTCTTAATCAAGCCCCCCAGTAGAATTGTCTGTACTCACAATTACAACTACGTCATTGCAAACTACAACTGTAATACTGCCATTTGCACTGTATTCATATTGTATTTATGTTCTTATATTGTATTTTTATATTGTATATTCATTTGCATTTTTTAAAATAATTTTTGGGGGAGATTATTTTATATGGATCATATGGAGAACTTACACACTGAATCTCAATGTACCATTTACAATGACAATAAAGGAATTCACTTTATCTATCTATGTCTTTTACCTGTAAACTGTAAGTTCGTCCTCCCTTTAGCCCTTCTATGACAGCATCCACCGTGTTATCACCACTTTGGGAGACATTAAGGCTAATCTTTTTGACCAGCTGGTCTTTCTCATAGATGTATACAATGTATTCTGTGATGTTTCCATTGGGCTCCTCTGGGGGATTGAAGGTCACCTTCAGGGAGCGCACTTCCTCTGGGATAACTGAAACTGTCACATTCTTGGGAGGGTCTTTAGGTTCTGGGATCAGATACAAAAGAACAGTATTAATTTGGCCATCTCTACAGGTGAGCAATAGCTACTACAGGGTGCAGACGTACCCTCCTCCTGTGTCTGAAAGTAAATAGGCCCGATGGCCTTCCCATCCCTGCCAGCGTGCTCCAAGTCACCAGTGAAGGCAGTGACAGTGACAGAGTAATGACTGAAAGCCGTTAAGTTGGTGACAACAACAGTCATCAACTCCCCTGGAGCCCTGACTACTGAGATATTCACCCCAGGACCATTCACCTAACATAACAGGAGAGTTTATAGAAAAATTATTACTTTATATGGGATTATTTTTATACTCTTCTCCTTAAATTGCTACTGCTTTTTGAAAAAGCCTGAACAACATAATACCCTGTTGACCTGTTCTAAAAATAGCTAACTGTGTTTTACAGTTCATTGCTGACATGCTCATATTTGTGACAAATGTAACCTAATGAGATGACCTGCACAAGATAAGAAGTCAGTCCAGAGAGAACAGCTGGAGCGTCCCACGCAATGTGAAAGCTGTTGGAGGTGGAAGTCACTCTTAGGTTATGGGGAGGAGCATCAGGATCTGAGGAAGGAGATGCGAGAAAAAGATAAAGATGTATCACTAACTGAAATTTAGTGGCTCAAGTTATGGCAAGTTATATGAATCAAACAAGACTAAACACGAAAAGGTAATTAATCTTTTTTTTTCTAAATACTGAATTAATGAACTAAAGATTTCCTTGAATACATTAGTTATACTAGGCAGGGGAGGTATGTCTTATTAAATAACAATTTTAATGCTTTAAATGCAAAATTTTAACATTTATACTTAATAAAAAGTTACAAATTGTTGCATTAGTGTTAATTGATGCTTTCTGTGTTATTAGTAGGGATCACTTGGTCCACCTCACTTTAAATTGTGGTCCAAGTGAACATCCCACACAATGTGAAAGCACACGAGCCCTTTCTGGGCTCATGTGGTTCTCATCACTGCTCTGAGTTATGATGTTTGGACTCTGGTGATTTGAGTGACTTTGATGGGAGTGGGAGTGTCCTCACATCATAAGTCACCACACTGCCTGATTTTTCGTCTGATTGTTTCTGCTTTTTTCCTTTATCCTTGTTTAAGTGTTTGGTTTCTGGGATTCAGTGTGGTGTATTTTACTGCCTTTGGAGGGACATGGATATTGGAGACTGGAATCTGCGGAAGATCACATACATGTCTTCACATATGCGTAAACAAAAAAAAAGGCTACTGATGTATCAGAAGTATACCAGGTGACTGACATCTCAACCTATGACAGCTTGCTACTGTGCCCGTTTCATCTATATATAGTCTTTACCAAAGTTACAGTCACTATAGTTTCCTACTCATCTTCTATTTAATCTATTTATATATTTTTACTTTTTTATCATTAATTTCCAGGCATATGAGTTATAATACTGGTATCAGCAGCCTTAGTAAAAAGAAAGGCAGAGAAACAGGGAGTGGATTATTACTTAATTGCTTACTAGTGAGCTATGATGATATAACATCTAAAGCCATAAGGATCTTTCAGAATAAAGCAACTGACTATGCGTGTGCTTCCTCAGGTTGCTAATGAAACATCAGACAAGCTGTGTAATTTTGCTAGTATATCTGGAAAATATATGTCAAATATTACTCTCCCTGGCTGTCTGGCAACACAAAAAGGTCATTTCATCATTGTCATTCCTACTTCCTGCCATGGTGCGTTCATATTTCCACTCTGTATGGTTTCCAACTCCAGCGTTTGTCACAGCAGCAACTTTGAAGCGGTAGTATCTGTATTTAGCCACGGAATGGATTGTGAAACTCTGTTCCTCTCCTGCATCTGAAGCATTTACAGACACCGTTGCAATATATTCGATGCAATGCGGGGCCAGGTCGTCTTCCGGGGTTTGCTGAGTTGTAACTGATATGCTTGGTTCACAGTCAGCTGAAATTAGCTGTGTAATGATGTGGTACTCTTTAAGTAGGCCTGGAACAGATTGCGGTGGAGCCCACTTAAGTGTCACATTGTTAGGTGTGACCTGAGTGATTGTGAGGAATTGAGGGGCAGCTGGAACTGTCAGGAGACAACAAAGTTTAGTTAATTATTCACTAGTGGTGCCAGGTTATGCAAAATGCTGTACAAAAAGACTGACTACCTGATTCTGAAAGGGTGAAAGCTGTACAGTTTATTAAGTCTCCTGGACCTGCAGAGTTTACAGCAGCTACAGAAATTGCATACTTCTGGTCTGGTGACAGTTCAGTCACTGTGATCTCTTGTGTGTAGGCCTTCTTGCTATAGGTCTGCAGGTCTCCTTCCACTTGAATCTCATAAAAAAGGATCTGCCCATTAGGATTGGCAGGAACGTCCCAAGACAACAGAATTGAATCCCAGCTCACTCCTGAGCAAAACAGGTTCCCTACAGAATCAGACACTGCAGACAGAGAGAGAGAGAGCGATATGAGACAGTGTTGTTGTTAACACTAGCCTTCGTTTTAGGTTGAATTCCTTATTAAAGAGCCTCATGTTCTTGTCCTCATGGACAAACAGCACCTTTTTTATTCATACCTGGGGACATACTTATCGCTAAAAAGCACAAAAAAGCAACACCAAAGACCAAAACAAGTCAGGTATATCTAATTTTCAGATTTACTTTATTATTTTGGTTGCTATTTGCTTGAATATCCAGCAACTCTTGTTCCAGTCTATCCCATAAACTTCTTTTATTGAAAATATTATAACATTTTATTTTCTTTGCTGGTTCTTTACTTTTTCCACTATAGTGTTTTATTTTTTAAAGTGTGATCTGGAGACCCTAATAGACCCATAGCCAAGGGTCTGCAAAATAATTTGCTCAAAATCTTAGAATTGGATCATAAATTTCACTCCAGTGAAATATGAAAATTGTCTCTATTACTCCCTTTCACATTCTTAGCAACATAAATTACTCTGACAGATCACTTCAGTCTATCACAAAATAATTTATTTCTTCCTTGTAGCATAGTTTTCTCATTATCCAGAAATCTAGCTGGCAAGCAAAAATTTGAGATAGCATACACTGTCAAGTGACGCTAACTCCAAACCAGCGAGATGGGTGTCACGATTATGGGGGTGGCTTGTCGATTTTTCCCTGTAAGTGGTCCCTGCCCCCCAAAAGTTAGAAAATAAAAATTTAAAGGACCAGAACTGTTTTTAGGATGTCATCATACCAACAGGAGTATCTGCAATTATCTGTAAAATCTGTAATATTTTTTTTTTTTAAATATACAAAGTTGTAATAAAGAAGCAGGAGTCCATTCAAACTTTTATATATTTTGACATAAAGTCTCTTTATGGTGTTGGGTTGGACATTGTTGTTCAGCTATGGGGTCAAAAAATGTTTTTGTTTCCTTTTCTTTAGAGTCTGCACAAATCTCAAAAGACAAAAGACAAAACAGTCTTTTGTCTTTTGAGATTTGTCTTTATTGTGATTTAATACTTATGTATTTCCACTGCTATTATATTTGAATACCATCCATCCTCCACAATGTCCTGGGATCTACCCTGGAGCCTTCTCCCAGTAGGACATGCTTGAACACCTCACCTAGGAGGCATCATAGTCAGATGTCAGAACCACCTCAACTGGCTTCTTTCAATGTTCGAGCCCCTACAAATGTTTGAGTGTCTCACCCTATCTCTACCGCCACCTTTCAGAATGATGGGTTCAAAATCATTTTAAATTAGCAAATAACAAAGACACCAACAGCTTCTCAGTTTTACTTGCGCAAGGAGGAAATCCCATCCTCTGAGCTCAGCTCCCGGCCAAAGGGACGTGACCGTTCACTGGGCAGAGAGGAAGCGGTCTCCCACGGATCAACCTCCTTGTTCCGCTTTTATTACAGACCTTCACAATAAAAGCACGTGGGTAACATAAAACTCAGTTTACAACATGCAATAAACAGCATTCTTGGCTCTTCCCTTGCCATATATGGTAGTAAGCATTCTGTAGAATGTCTGCAAGTTACATTTGTATACGCAGCCTACGTGAGGGTCTGTGTCTTATATGGATTATATATATAAGAATGTGTATGAATGTATTTCCTGTACACTTCAAAATAAAACAACAGCAGAAGATATGATAATTCAATGTAAACAGAAGAAAGTTTACAGAATAATCCTAACAAGAAGGAGCTCATTTCTGCCATCTGTATCCATAATTTCATTCCTTGTGTCACTTCCCAGAGCTCATGGCAATAGGTGAAGCCAGGAACATAGATCAACCAGTAAATCTACAGCTTCGCTTTTATGCTCAGCTCTATTTACCACAACAGACCGGTACAGCTTCCACATCACTGCAGACCAATCGGTCTGTCAGTCTCCCGCTCCACTCTCCCATCACTTGTGAACATGAACCCGAGATACTTAAACTCCTCCACTTGGGGCAGCAACTCATCCCTGACCCAGAGTGAGCGGCTGAGAACCATGGTCTTAGACTTGGAGGTGCTGACTCTTATCGCAGCTGCTTCACATTTGACTGCAAACTATCGTAATGCATGCGAAGAGCAGACGCAATTCTGAGGCCACAAAAGCAGGAACCCTTTTCTATGTGGCTGCTTGACAAGGGAGACTACCACTCTGGCCTGCCAATCCAGAGGCACTGTGCCCGACTTCCACACGATGTTGCAGATACATGTCAATCAAGACAACCCTACAACATCCGAGGCGAATCTCACCCACCCAAGGAGCACAGCCACCAGACAGCTTTTTGACTACTTTGGTAACCTCAGCCACAATTTTGGGTGAGTCATCTCCCCTTGTCCAAAACTTCCACTACAGAAAGTGTGTCAGTGGGATTGACAAGGTCCTTGAAGTATTCTTTCCACTGCCCGACTATATCCTCAGCCAAAGTCAGCAGCACTCCACCCTCACTGTATACAGTGTGAGCAGCTTCTCTTTCCCATGTTGCCTGTTGGTTTGCCCAAATGGCCTGGAGGCAAACCAAAAGTCTTGCTCCATGGCCACACTGAACTCCTCTGACACCCAAGGTTTTGCTTCTGTTACTACTATGGTCACACTCGGCTCGGCTTGCCAGTACAAGTCTTATCATTCCAGACAAATTTCAAAACTCAAATTGAGAAAGGGAACCTAAATCTGTGTTACTCTATGTCCTTTGTTTGTAGACAGTGTGTATTTTACCTGACTCATTGGTTGTGAAGGAGACAGGGCTGCTGAACTGATTCCCATGGCCCACAATGGTGTAACTGTACACACTGATCTCATAGGAGCTATGAGGCCTGAAGCCTGAGAGATACTCTGTAGTTGATGAACCAGAGGAATTCTGCATTTGTTCCCACATAAACAAACAACACAAACAAGCAAAAATACATACAATATTAAATCTGACTATTTGAGTGAAAAATATGTGTATATTAGCTCATAAGTGATCATGAGTTTAAGTATGATGTTACTGCTCTGTAGTATCTGGAGTGTGAAATTAGCTACCGCACATGTGCACACTCACTGAGTGGGTCTTTGGAGTACGTGTAGGTGTGTGTTATTGTTGTTGTGATGCTGCTTTCAGTGTGTGAAATTAACAGTACCTGATGTGTGACGGTTTCTGTGGTGAGGTCTTGGATCTGGAATCCGTACTTTATCACCACTCCATTGGGCTCCAGAGGAGGCTTCCAGCTCAGCCACACAGAGACTGCTGTGTGGTTATATATAGTCAGATTACGGGGAGGCGAAGTGGGGTCTAGATCACAAAGTTGGACAGATAGAGAAGAGAATATCAGGCAGACATAACATACACCAAGAGTTTGAGAAATTTCTACCATCTCACTATAATCATTTAAAATCTGCTTTCAAACTAACCGCCTTCATCTGTGTGTAGCTGCAGCTGCAGACTAGGCCCTGAGCCTTTACGTGTTGCAGCCGTAATCGTGACATTGTAAGCTGTGTATGGAAGTAGGTTAGTGAGGATGAACGAGGTGTTGGGGGTTTGTGTTGTGTTGGACCCCTCCGGGCCAACTAGAGTGAGGGTATACTCTGTTATTTCCCCATTGGCCTCTAGAGGGGGTTGCCAGACCACAGCGATGGAGGACGAAGACAGGTTCCTGGTGGACACCAGCAACGGAGCAGAAGTAGGAACTAAAGGGAAACACACCCACACACATGTCAGCACCACAGTAAATGTCAAAAACATATTTCATGACTGAATATTTTCGCAAATAAACTCACTGTCATCATCTGTTCTCAGGTACATTGTTCTGGTATGGTTATAGGCAGGGCCAGCACTAGTTGCTGGGGTAACAGTGAACACATAAGGGAAATATTTCCTGAGTTTGGTGAACAGAAAGATGTTGTCAGTTGTAGTGTCCGTTATGGTCTTGTTGACAGCTTGAGTCCCATGGTTGGAGATATCTGGAACGATGCCTGCCTCCTGTAAGGTGACCACGTAGTAGGGGCGACCATTTGGCTCCAGAGGGGGGTCCCAGCTCACTATGATTATTGTGGAGCTGAAGATCTGTGCTGTCAAATTTTGGACCGAGTCACTTGGTACTGAAGAATGAGACGAGAAGAATAGTGTTACTATTATTAATCCCCACTGGCAAGACTGATTTAGACTCTATACCCTTAATGTGAGTTTACTTTTGAGTGAGGAATCAAATTGGGCATCAATCAACGATACACGCCCTGAGACTTGAAAATGAACAGTGTACCAGTCATAATAATCATCATCATCATCTGTCAGTGTGATTGTAATTAGCAAAAAGGAAAAAAAAGCACATCAAGAAGAACAATACAGCATGACATTAATTTACCAACACAGGAACACAGCAAAGTAAAATTAAACAGTAAACAGATACAAAACAATACCTGATAAACAAGAACTCAAACTGAAAATTAGGGACAGAAAGGGAGAAAGATGATGGGAGATACTCATCTTGCTTATTGTCTCAGCTATTCTAGAAAGAGAAAAAAAAGGGTGCGATGAAGGAGAAAG
The DNA here is from genome assembly GCA_024447675.2 of Pterophyllum scalare. NCBI lineage: Eukaryota > Metazoa > Chordata > Actinopteri > Cichliformes > Cichlidae > Pterophyllum > Pterophyllum scalare. Next base: position 47,647 of record JAMQGT020005631.1, read on the forward strand.
AAAATATAAAAACTGAGAGATCTGCAAGATGAATGAGTGGATGTTAGTGGCCGGATGTGTGTGTGGGTCTGAGCCCAGGGGAGAGAGCCCCTGCTAGGTTTAGCTGTGCGGGAGAGACAAGGTGCCCTGGAGATCCGGTGCTTGGCTGAGGGTGGAGCAACTAGAGCACAGGCAGAGATAGAAAATCAGTGTGAGCAGTGATCATTCAGAGGCAAAGAATACATTACAAGCAAAAATTTCACCCCCCCCAAAAAAATCCAACAACAACAACAAAAAAACTCTACAAATATGCAGCCAGTTTGTGACAAAATCTGAGGTGACTGTCTGCACAGATTTTTTCCCAAAATCACATAAAAACAAAGGGCTTTATAATACTTTCACTGAGCATACTAAAATACAACAAAAATATTTGCATATGCATAAATGCAAATTCAAGGATTGTAGCACAAACTAGTATGAACTGCCTCAAAGCTCATCGAGCTTAACTGTATCTCTGTGCCAACAAATTTTTAAGTGTTTCTGTGTTTCTCTCTTTTTATAATCCCTAACATTTTTCATCATGCTGTCAAGACTGGCTGTCTTCAAAGCACAGTGTCACAGGTGGTCATTTTTTTTATATATATTTTTTTATCTCCGTACACTGACAGACTGAAAGCTATTTTCAATCACAGAGTTTTTATGTAATTTTTTTTCAAGTTGAAAAGCTCTGAAAAAAAGAGTGCAGACCTGCCCTCCGGTGACACTCTGAATCATCGCATGCAATTATTATCTAGCTTCACGAGTAGTATTTTATGTGTATGTGTATTTATTTTATTCTTGTTTATATTACATTTGTGTGTGTCTGACTGACCGTTCGTTGGTAATAACAGGGTTAAGGGCTTAGAATGGACCCCTCCATCACCCTGCACAGTGCTGGATGTCATCCAGAAGGTGTAGTTATTGCCCCCAATCAGCCGAGTCAGAGTGTAGGAGAGAGGTGAATTAGGAGAGGTACAGGAAGGTAAGTCTGAAACAGGAACTCTCTGTGGAGGAAAAAAAAATGTGTTAGGATTAATTTCATACCCTGAAAAATTCATTTCAGTAAGAGCAAAATGTATGCTGTTACACATAAAAGAAAAATCTAACATTAAGTGTCTGAGTCAGGTGCAACACAATCCGTAAGGAATCATCTGCTTTTGTCATGTTTCCCCCTGTATTTGTTCATTTTTTCCTCATTAGACTGTTATTAAATTTTTATTGTACGCTACCTTGTACTGAATACAAGTCTTGTGACTTTGACAGTGTCCCAAAACATCCTGAGACTACAAGTGACATTAACCAAAACAGCAAAGTTTGTGGTTAGTACTAAAATGACTGCCTCGTGTTGTATGGACTGTGATGTTTGGGATCTGTAGTGAGGGTAGGGAGCAGGTGGAAGAGAGTCTGGAGAGGTGGATGCATGATCTGGAGAGAAGACGAAGCAAGACAGAATGCATGTGTGTGCATGAGGAGACGGGTGATGCGAGGAGCAGAGGTAGTGATGGCAGATGAGTTTAAATGCCATCCAAAGTGCACAACAGAGGTGACGAAGAGAGTGCAGGCAGGGTGGAGCAGAGGCAGACGAGTGTCAGGGGTGATTTGTGATGAAAGGATAGCAGGAAGAATGAAAGGTTTTATAAGATGGTAGTGAGACCTGCTGATGTATGGTTTGGAGACAGTAGCACTAACGACTTCATGTTTTTGTCTCCTCGTTACTGGACTATTTTAAGTCACGGTACACTGGTCTCAGTAAGTCATCTTTGGCATGCCTGCAGAAGCCTGGTTCAAAATGTGGCTGTGAGGCTACTTAATAGATCCCCTAAGTGGTCTCATGTGACACCTATTATGTCATCTTTGCATTGGCTCCCCATAAAGCTCAGACTTCAGTTTAAGATCTTGGTGATCACTTTCAGAGCTCTACATGGTCAAATGCCTGCGTACATTAGCGAACTTTTACACCCATACATAACATACAGACCATTAAGGTCTTCTGACCAAAAATCTGTTGGTGGTTCCTCATACTAGACTGAAAACTAAATGAGACTGTGCTTTCAAGGTTGCACCTCCTAGACTTTGGAATGCTCAACCATTACATCTGAGATCTGCAGACTCTACTGAATCCTTCAAAGAGCAGCTCAAGACATATTTGTATTGGCTTGTTTTAACTAGTGGTTTGTGTGTGTATTACTGTTTTTTCTTTGATAGTTGTGAAGCATTGATCTTATCTAGAAAGGTGCTCTACAAGCTGGAAGTGGAATTATGTGTCCACCAACAAGTCAACAAGACTGCACTTTATACCATCTTCCCAAACATTATCTTTGCATTTTGAAAAGAAGATGTCATGACTTCATTATTTTCTCCTGTTATGCCCTAAAACATGTTATAGTTTATAGTGACCTTTTAATACCAACGTCTAGTCAGTTTCTCCTTAAATGCAAGTGGAAGTTTTTGCCACATATAATAAAAATCCCTCTGACATATCACAATGACATGACTGGTTACAGATCTAAGCGCCACATTTTGACCAAAAACTTAGCACATTAAAGATAAACTTAGAGATATTGTGTTTATGAGAAGGAGCCAGATGGGTGTACTCTATGGATGTACAAACAACCTAAAAAATAATGTAAAATTAATTAAAAAAAATTTAAAATGCTCAAATCAGAAAAAGGAATCTGCAGACTTGAGTAATAACTTGTCAACTTGTTTACCCTGTCTGCAACATATGTGGCTCACCTCCTCAGTCACAGTGTTGTTAGATGAGTAGTAAATAGTGTAGTGTACAATAATCCCATTGGGTTCAGTGGGTGGGTACCACATCAAGGTAACGGAGGAGGTGGTCACATTAACAAAAGTCACATTCTGTGGGGGGTCAAATGGCTCTACAAGAAGAAGGTTAAAAATGACAAAAACTTAGAAAGTGGGAAAAAACATAATTTAAGATAAAACATCATTTTATATGTGAGGATGATAAGATTATGTTCAAAGATTGCATAACATGTATCCAGTACCTGCGTACGTTGTGGTAAAGCTAATGTAGATCAGCACTCCTCCATCTCCCAGTCTGGTCCAGCTGGAGACAGAGGCGTTGTAGTGACTCTCTGAGTCCACATTAATAACCACTGAAGTCCCTGTCACGTTCTGCCACAGGTCAGTCGTTTCATTCCTGACAAATGGAGCAACCACTGATGCTGCATTTTTTTTTTGTATGTTTTCTTTTTAGATTTTCAGACTGAAGTAGATTTCTAAACCTTACCAAACTCTGACAATGTAGTAGAGTATGTCTGAATTGGCCTCAAGTGGTGGCTGCCATGATAACTCTACCTCATAGTCTGACAACTTCTTGGCATGGAGAAACTGAGGAGGTGCGCCCGGAGCTGAGATGCATGAGAAAGACTTTCCAGTAACATAACACAAACAGGCAAGGGTGGTAAACTTACAAGTAACAGTGAATTAATTTCTAAAATATTTATCATTGTGCAAATCAGGAACTCAGAAGACCCACAGGACGGTGCCAGAAAACAACAGAATGTTGCCCTAAAAAAGAAAAAAAATGATTAGAGGTAATGAATTTGTTGTTTGTTCTTCTCAGTCCTGCTGAAAACACGAGGGTCATGTGGGATCAGATACCTGTGATGTAACATCATTAGCATAAGCTGAAACAGAGATGCGAGTTAGGAGGAAAAGACTGGAGGAGAGTCAGATTTAATCAGATACCCTTCGAACTTGTCAGTCAGTGAGAATGTAATCGTGAAGGGTCCTGGAACTGAAAAGAATCCCCACCCTCCCCCTTTTTTCTATTGTCACACCCTCCCCTCTCACCATCCTCAAGTGTTGTGATGTTGAGTGGCTCGCTGCTGTAGTTTCCTGGTCCGACTCTTGTGTGTGCTTGAACTACGACGCGGTAGTGTGCGTACTTCCTCAGATGCCTGATGTGGATGTAGTTGGTCAGCGAAGTGAGGTTCAGGGAGTGACTGGAGTTCCAAAGCTCTAAGCTGTAGTGAATAATGACGCCGTTAGGCACCAGAGGAGGCAGCCACGTCACGTTCACCTCACTGGGACTGACTGATTCATAAGAGAGGCCATATGGAGGACTGCCTGGGACTGAAGAAGGAATAAACACCAGAAAATGTGGTTGAAACAGTTGGTATTGATCCTAGCGATTCTTATGTATGTATCTGTGAGGTGGGCACATCCTTAAACACACCATCTTCTCCAGAGAGCAGGTATAAAGTATCTGATGTCTGATTGCCATGTCCATAACGTGTGTATGCTCTCACAGACACATTGTAATAGGAGAAAGGTTTCAGATTGATCAAGGTGACTCTGTTAGAAGGCGTGTTCACCAACGCAGAATAGGATTCATTCTCATACAGGATCTCATACTGTTGGACCACCCCATTAGCTTTCTCTGGTGCAGACCAGGCTATTGTGGCAGTAGAGGGGCTAGTGTCTACAACAGTGAGATTTACAGGAGGAGAGTCGGGCTCTGAGAGGGAGAGAAAAACAGAGGATTTTATTCAGGGCAGGTTTTTGATTTTTTGTGGGTAAAGTTACAGAGGTTTATGATGGCATCTTGCATTTGTGAATGTATGTATTCAAGAGTCCAGAACGTACCATCTTCTAAAGTGAAAACAAAAATGTCGTCTTCCTCAGAAAGAGAGCTCTCTCCCACAACTGTTGAAGCAGCTACACGTAGCTTATAAGGAGTGTACTTGTCTAAATCTATACATAACAAGAGAGAAAATGACACTACATTATAATGACAGTTATCCTTTATGGCTTAGAAAATGTCAGCTGAAGAGGATGAAGACTCTACCTGTTATCAATATGCTGGGTAGTATTAGTAACCCATTTTAGGCCTTGATTACTGTGCAGTTTGAGACCATAAACAGTGTAATGTGTTATCCGTCCATTGGGATTGAGGGGTGGGGTCCAGCTTCACTAAAATGGAGGTGGAACTAATATTTTGATAGGACACCTCAAGCACAGAGCTAGGGACTAAAAGATACAGACAGCACAAGAACTTAGGATTGGACACATTTAACAGCTCTAGTAAGATTGTTTTCTTGTTGTTTATATTTATTATAATTATTAAAAATGTACCGTGAGCACCCACCCTGCTCCCTGGTCTTCTCAGTGATATCTGTAGCAGGGCCCTCTCCTACAGTGGTGGAAGCAGTGACCCTGAATGTATACTCAGTGAAGGGAATTAGATCTGACACCAAGTAGGACAACTCCTACAGACAAAACGTCCATCACCTCCTGTCTCACTGTTGCTCCTGCAGTATTCATGCAGAAATATGCAAACACAGAATTTATCAACAGTCAAGGTTTTGCTTAAAAAATCTGGTTAAAGTGAAGCAAAACAAAGTTAAGAAAGGCAGTGTTTACAGTTAGCACTCCCACCTGTGGTACCAGACACAGTCGACACTACGTGTTGAAAAGTGTTCTGTAATTGAAGCATCAAGTGTAGACAAACGAAGCTGGCCTGGGGTCAGGGCCAAGGGGGCAGAGTCCTGAGGTGACATGTGCAGCATGTAATTGCTTTGTAAGCCAGGGGGTGGAAGTGTAGCGGGTGGCACAGGAGGTAAAAGAAAGCGCAGAAGTCCCAGAGACTGCAGAAAGGATCAAAGAAGACTGCATATTTTGGCTGTCAGAGTGTGAGGCGGTGCCAGAACCAAAGCGCTGTTGGTGGCCGTGGGCTCAGTGGTTGGTTGAGCATCAGTGTTAGTCCATGTGATCAATGCTTCCAAAGCCAGAAATGTGTGAAGCTGGAACACAGTAGCACCGGTGGGCAGCGTGCGGTCAGAAATAGTAGCTGTGAAGAGTCGGTGGAGATGTGATCAGACCAAGCTCAGCAGTCCTTTTGTGCCTGAGCAGTCGCTTTTGTGTCTCCCTGGACATCAGGTGGACGAGTTTCATTCTCATAAAAACCAGTTATATTCTGAAGGAAGACAAAAAGAATACTATTTATATATGAATATGTGGCTTATCTGCTCCTAAATCAATTTCAAATCAAATCTCTGAGCATCAGTAGGAAAGTGTTCATTGCTTAAAGCACTCAAAATTAGATTGTAATGAGAGAATTCCCAGTAGTAAATATTTGTCTAGAGGTGGATTTGATACAGCACCACAGAGACCAGTGCAATCCAGTGGGTCAAAAAAATGCAAAACATATAATTAACTGTAGACTACTGCAGAGTATTACTGAACATACTGATCTTTGAGAGTGCTGTAAAATGATGACAGAGTGTCTCTTTTTTTCAGTTGTAATGGATTATGTACAGGTATTCATAACATAGCAACATATCACATATCTTAATCTTGTCCAGGAAAGTGCAATTTGGCCAAGCATTTTCAACATACAGGACTGAATTTTCAGCCATACTGAGCTGTGATACCATTTTTTAAAAACTTGCTGCATAAAGTTGCGGAGACAATATAATCTGGCTTACAGCCGTGAGGGTGATGTCTTGTAGCAGGGTTTTCTCAACCAGGACCAGGAGTCTATACTGGATTATGGGACCATTGGGCTGGGCAGGGCTTCTCCAACTTACACGAACTGAGACCGAATCCTCAGCTACTGCCACCAGATCCTGCACTGCACTTGGTGCATACCCTCACAAGCATACACACACACGCACATGCACACACACACACACACGCACACGCACACGCACACACACACACACCCACACACACACACACACACACACACACACACACAGGGACATAAAGCATACCTATGTGCATTTAATGTTCTAATTTCATTTATACTTCAAACAAAAGAGTTTTGTCAAGACATTGCTTTATGACTGTCTCACCTTCAGCAGGTGTAATGATGTCTTCCTCTGCTGCGGGACCCACCTCTCCAGCTGCTTTTGCTCGGACAGCTACTCTGTACCTTGTGTAGGGCTTCAAACCAGTAAAAGCAAAACGCATATTTCCTGTGCTGTTCTCAAACATAAAACCTGTAAAAATAGAGCAAATTTTAAAACTGTGCTTATTTCTGTGTGCATTATGTGGGCATGCATTTCTGTTTGTGCTGAGTCAATATTTATTAACCTGTGGGCCCATAAAGATAGAGCACATAGGAGAACTTTCCTGTGGTGATGCTGGGAGGGCTCCAGGACACAGAGAGTGATCGAGACGTCATACTGAAAACGGTCAAGTTTTGTGGTGGATCTTCTGGAGCTGGAACAGGAATATTTGTTTTCATACATTAGTTCTAACATTAAATCAATCTAAGGCAAATATTAAGTAATATAAGAATATTAAGATTCTAATGCTCAATTAATCCAAAAGCTTTTGCTTGCTTCTTTTTCCACACCTGATTCTGGCATGCGGACCATAGTGGAGGCTATCTGTCCCCTCGCCTTCAGAGGTAAAAGCAGACACCTCAAATAGATAGGCAATGTAAGGTCGTAGCTGATCAACTCCTACTGATATGGGCACATTCCAAGAGGCTGCAGGGGGCACAGCAGAGAGGGTGATGGGTGGAGATGATGCTGTTATCTCAAAGGGACGAAGAGTCGCACTAGACAGGATTTCAGCTGCATCCTAGACACATGAAATCATGTAGGATAAAAAGAGGGAAAGTATTTAAGAAAAAACAAATCTGGCCTCATGTTGTACAGATGGTTGGCATTGTGCATTTGTACTATCTATCATCTTGACAGGAAAGTAGTACATAACGAGAACACTTCACAACAACAGAACAGTTTAGAAGAGGGCAAAGGAAAAATATAGTACATTGCAGTGAGGCAGCGCTCCAGTCATGATGTCCTCCGCATTGACCTCCAGCATACGGACAATCTGCCAGTACGAACCAATCTGACCTTGACAGCAAAGTTTGTGATAAGACCATTGATGCGGTGTGGCAAGAACCAGGTAAGCACGACAAAGGTGTGGTTCTGAGCATATGCTGTCAGATTGGTCACAAGGCCAGGGGCTGCAGGATTTGAACACACATGCAAGTTCAGACTAATATACATGCGCAAGTAATTTTCTTTTATAATGCAACGATGCTTGGATCAGATTGCAAGGCTGTGTGCTTGTGCTTGAATACCCACGGGACTCTGCTGTCTTTATGTATAAAGATTTGCTGAATGCTCCTATTCCAGATGGAGATATAGCTGCTACCTAAAGAGAGACAGAGAGAAAGAGAGCGCGAGTGTTGGTAGGCATAATGATTAATTCATGTTCCTGTCAGTTATCATTTCCCAGTCATGTGCTAATCTCAGGCAGCTGGAACAAGCTGCTGTAGCAGCGTTGAGTCAGTGATCCCAGAAATACATATCAACATATATATATATATATATATATATATATATATATATATATACACCATTATATACCATAGATGTGAACAGATCTCAACACAGTCAACTGTGGATTCACCTAAAAGGATTTTAGTTTTGTACTGGAGTACTATGAGAAATACCATATTATCTAAAAAAAAGAACAAAGAAAATTTTTTTCTTTAGTTCTTCCCTGAGATCAGAAAACAGTGTGCGCTGTTCGGCTGTTTGCTTTCACCTTGTTTCCACGAAATGGTTAGGAGCGGGGTGCTGCAGACTTTTCTCTCATTTGGTGGGTATATCAGTGTCATCTAAGGACAGTATAAGCCCCACAGTGGTAAACAAGCATTCCACATAATGGATCAGCTGGTACAGGTGCAACACAACAGTACAGGTGAGGTAAACATAAATCTGATGTCCTCAGACTTAATTATTGTTTCCTGTCACCTAACTATCACACCCACTTCACCTGTTCCTACCCAGACTTCATAGTTTACTTATATTTGGCCTCATGTTGTTCTCAGTCACTTCCTTACAGAACAAACTGGTTCCTGTTGTTGTTCTTCTGCTTTTTCTCCCCCTTTTTTGTTCTCTTCATCACCTGCCTACTTGCAAAATCATTCTTAGTATACCACTTAAATTGTTTATGCCTGCCTCGTCACGTCTCTACTAGGGTCTGTCAGCCGGTCTTTGTACAAAACATGACAAATAGCTTTAGTTGTGTAGTGTAACATTCACATCAAGAATAAGTAAATTAAGTCAAAATTTATCTTATTCAGCTTTAAAGAAAAACTCTCAACGGGTTTTGCTTTGAGGAATTATTGTTGAAAAAGACAGAGCAGGGGAGATTTGTGCCCTTCTTACAAAAATACAATGCAACAATAGAGCTTTAATTAAAAAGGTAATCTGTGGCACAAATACATTTCTATCTGTTCAGCTGAGAAATCTGTGGGGAAACAATACATCTTGTGCACAATTTACTGCACGAGCACAACACTTGGTCACAAGTGTGAACAGGTATGCTCTATCACAGCATAGGTGAGGAATTTCCTCATGAGCTCAGCTGTGCATATGGTTTAGAGATCCAACTCAACACTCAAAGATAAGATGCAGTAACATGATACATGCACACACAAAGCAAATACACTTTGTGCAGCTATAATCTGTATGTGTGTCAAGTTCATTTGTATGAAGGTCATTGTGGGTTAATGAATTCTGAAAACTAATAAGCATGCTCACATTCAAGCTCACTGACTACAGACAGTGGAAAGACCCAAGGCTCATCCGTAGATCTGTTTACATGCTTAGTAATCCAATCGGGATCGAATTACCAGTATTCAGCCAGATCAACAGAATAATCAGGTCCTTTGCCACATAGTTATACTCACATGGCGAGACAGGGATGTTTGTTATGAGACACAGCGATCACAGTTTCCAGGAAGTATATCTATCTATTTAATATAAATATTTAACATAATAAAAAGTAATATTCAAAGCTACTTTTATTTGTAGAATCACTAAAGGACAGCTTGTTCTTTTTGATGGGGTTAACTGATTCAGTATGGCACTTTGTTTATTTTGGCCAGTCCAACTTTTATTTAATAAGAGTTCAGAGTGTAGACAGGAAAGTGGGAAATGACATGAAGGAACTGGTGTGGGGCAGACTTGAACGCAGACACCCTGCAACACAGTCAGTTCATGGGTTTGCAGCTCAGCCAGGTGAGCTACAGCAGTACCCCCATATGAGTCTTTTTAGTTTTACTGATTTGGTGAATTCACCAATTCTACTGATTGTAAACACAACCATAATGGCAATGTCTTGAATGTTGAATTCTACCTGAATGTGGTATGTAGATCCTGAAGTGAAGCCCGTGATCAGAATCTCTGGTATATCTATGTACTTGGTCACCTGTGTGAAAGAGGGATCAGGGTAAGGACACACCTCCTTGTATCTGCAAGAAGAAAAAAAAATCATTATTCAAGATCATGATATTGCAACTCCCAACACTTCACACTTATTGAAATTATGCAGATGAATGAAAATGCAATTTGTATTCAGGTGCAAAATTGTTGTATTGGCACTCAAATACACTTATAGCTATAGCTACACTTGTAGCTTACATAATGTTATTTTATACACCTGCTTCATGATAGTGTGGCGGAGAATATTTTACTTTATACTCCACTACATTTATCTTAAAAGCTAGTGACTAGGTCTGTGAGGAATGTGCTGATATTTGAATTTTTTATGTTTTAGTTTCATTACAAAACAAACCTTAAGAAAAGTCTTTCAAACCTTTTTTTTTCCCAAAAAAAGGCCCAAGTTATCTGATATTGAAAACTCATAAATATTACTTGAATACGACAGTTTCTGCAGACTGAACCACAGCACTTAATAAAAAAAATGCAGATTAATGTTCCTACCTTGATAATCCATTAAAAAAAATGCTACATACAAATACAGGATGTATCTGTGATAATGACCCTGTGCAGAGTCTGACCAACTTATTGGTGGGGCTGATATAGTGGTATCTGCATTTACAACGGTCTATAAATGAAAATTTAAAATGTGAAGAAGAGACACTGTTCAACCATGTTAGGAGTTTTGATGTTGCATAGTTTGTCCACCATAAGGGACTCAGCCAACACATGTACAAATGAGTGTAAACAACTAGTTGCAACAATAAAACTCAACTGTTTTAAAACTGTATAATCATATTATCTTAATAAGGACTCATTGATAACTAAACATAACAAATTTAAGGAAATCTGTTTATGATTCGTGGATCTAAAAGAAAAAATAAATATCGGCTGATATATTGGATCTTTAAATCATCAGTTATCGGGATCAATATTGGTCTTAAAAATCCTACATTAATTGGATTTTAATCCTGTGATAATCTATATTTCACGCTGGACCGCTGAGCATAACATATTTATTTGGCACATGTTGCTGATAATGTGCACTTTGACATGAGATTCAAAATAAAAACTTTGGATACTTCTGGAAACTTGTGTGTGTGTAATAAAACAACTATATACAAACCAAGCACAGATAAAACCACTAACAACATTTTCCAAAACTTTGAGATAAAGTTGCATTTTATAACGCTCTATATATATTTATTGGGTCTATTAATTGATTTTTATATCTGCCTTTTTTCTTACAGTTGACTATTTGATATTTCTACATTTGAAATTTTAATCTCATATTGTTCTTGAAACTGCAATTTAGACATTGAGCCTTTCTTTAAAACTTGAATTTAAGATATATATATCTTAGACAGTTCTTGAAGAACTACCTGATGACATATCCCTCAATATTTCTGGCATCGGATGGCATTGTCCAAGAGAGAAGGATGCCATTAGAGCCGACAGGTTCTCCCTCCAGGCTTAAAGGGGTGTGAGGAACTAATGAAGAAGGAGAGAAGATGATATAAACACAAGCAGCAGAAATATCTGAAATTATACAAATCGCTGTATATTATACTGTATGTGTGTTAATTATCGGTACTTGAGCCCACTGGTGCCTCAGTGGGCTCAAGTATATAATCCCTGTCTTATCTAATCCCTTTATTTCTCCTGTGTAAAATATCACCAATAAGATGAGCTCAGTACACATCTTTTGTATTCTGTAAATGATAGTATCATTTGAAGAATGTTGTTGTCTATTGTAGACTGATCCGCTGAGTGTGTCTGTGTATGTGTGTGTGTGTTGTGCCTGCTTGAAGGCTGTTTTAGGCTGAACCCTGATGAATAAGGCTTCACACAGCAGTGGCATTTCACTGACATTCACTGCAGAACTATTCATCCTGGGGTTCAAAAGCCCAGGCTTAAGTTACCTAAAAGGAATTAAACAGCAAAGTAGGTACACACAAACATGCACACACACCACTACTGTGGCAAATCCTTTTCCTCAGTGTGTGTGTGTGTGTGTGTGTGTGTAATGTATATAGAGTGACCAAATACAAGACGAGTTCCTGATGGTACTTTAACACCCCAAAAAACAAAACCTACACAAACAACGACAAACTGTGTGAGTATGTGTGCGTCTTACCACTCCCATTCATGTTGATCATGCGGCTGACTCCAGGGCTGATGTTAGAAGAGGAGGCTGCCGTGACTGTTACAGTGTATTGTGTCCCTGGGCTGACATTTACCACATTAACCTGTGGAAGCAGAAAAAAAAGAGAAAAAAAAGAAAACCTACTTTGCACCATATTAAGCTCATCAGCAATTTAACACACTGTTTCCCAATTATTTCTCTTTGATGAAGTTTCTCCTTCACCCTGATTAAACGGGAGTTTATGCAACATCATGATTTATAAAAACGTCCAAAAATATAAAATTGTTAACAATTGTTGAAACATTTTTAGGCAACATATAATAAGTCTTGTATTGTCTGTTTAGGCTTGCTTAAGTTTAGGTTTAAACTTACTTTTATCTCATATTTTCAACTTCTCTTCAAATTTTGCAATAATATTCATCTAAAAGCCTAAATACATGCACGTTACTTCTGCAAGAACCTTAAATATTTCTATTATTTTACTCCATTATGCTGCCTGTGATGAAATTACTGTGACTTTACTCTGAATCAGTTTGAAGGTGGGTTTTAGTGAATGGATGACAGCTTGCAGTTGCGTTCGTTTGTATTTTTATGCCTGTGAGACAGATGAGCTTCCTGTATCGCTGCCTTTTTGCTTCAGAGCGTGTTGTAGCATCTGTGACATCAGGTTGTTGGATGGCATGCTGCTACACTCATACCTCATGTTACCTTTCAACAAAATGATTAAGCATTATGTCACGAACAGAAAGGGTGCTTTAAAATGTATCTTACTGAATGTGCATTCATTTACAAAGCCAAACTGTGAGTCTGAATGGTAAGTGTGTTATTGTTAGGTACATGTACACTAAGTTTATAAAAGCCATATAATTAGTGTTGAATTCTTACCTGTGAGTGCACCTGGCCCAGGCAGAGCGTGAGCAGTACAATGCCTGGGAAGAAGGCCATGCTGGGTATTCGAGTTAGCTTTAGTTTAGTCACAGCAGGTTAGAGGCCTCACCAGTATAGCTGCTTCCAGTATTAGTGCACAAATGTTAGCAGTGGGCTACAGGTAATCCAGCGAGCTGAACAGGGATGACTCCGAGTCTAGAAGCCGGTTCATGGCATTAATGAAGGTTACAGGGTTAGTCGTCCAGGCATTAAATACTGACGGATCTTGCTCTTGAGGTATTCCAAAATTTTTGTATTTCACAAGGACGGGCAGTGGGTCCTTTCATTAGCACAAGGCTAACAGTCTCTCACTGGTCTCTCCCTCTGGGAGAGCTGCTTAAGCAAATGAATGATTCAGGGTTGAGCTAAAGAGGGCAACTTAATAAATAATGAGCTCTATTACTCAACCCCGTGTGCTGTCTATGTGCGGTGCGTGATGTGTAAGGTTACATTTGGGGTGGGGTGGGGGTTGGTGGTAAATGACACCTGGCTGCTGGTAAGAACTGGAATGTGACTGGACAAGAGATCTATCTGTGTAGCTTTTTCTCTTCAACACTGTAACACTACTGCAACTTTCACTCAAGCCCATAACTCTGCTTTGATGAGATGAGAAATGCTTTGATGCTAAATAGTTAAACTGCACAGTCTTTTTGTTCCAGTGTCTGCAATTATGGTACATTTCTGAACTTAATTTAACATTTAAGCAGCACGTGTTTCACTTAGTATGTGCGTACCTGAATGAATCCATCATGTGCAGGGTGCATGGTGATTTTTCCTTGATTTGGCAGCAGATTTACTTTGTAGTGATCCACACACCCCACTGCCTGTTCCCAACGCAACGAGAAGGCACATGCAGATATGTTCAAGATACGTAATCCTTGTACAGGGGCTGGCACTCAAGAAGAACATGAAAGGGAAAAATAGTGTCAGCAGAGAGGTGGCGAAAGTTTCTGATATTTATGAACACATGATCGGCGCATGTATGGGGTTGAGGTGTTGACCAGTTAGCCTCTATAATATGATTTACCTGTAGTTACAGTCAGAAAAGCAGAGCGGCCTGCCATCACTCCTTTCACTCTTTCAACGCTCACATTGTAGCTGCAGCCACTCAGCAACCCTGTAACCACAGCAACCTGCTTCTCCTTGGATATGATGAGTGTGGTCATGACTGAAGTGTTGGTCACATTCACTCTGTGGAAATCAAACTCTCCATGTGCACTGTCCCAGCTCACAGACACAGCAGAAGAGGTCACATGATCCAGATAAAGACTGTGTAATCCAGCTGGGCCTGAAACACAATTTAAAATTTTTGTCTCCTGTTTGGGAAGAAGCACCAGACTTTGTGTGTGTTTGTTTCTAGATGTTTTTGCATCACTCACGTGTGCTGAACTCTCTGTCGACCACCTGACTGGTGTCTGAACCCAGCACGCTCTGAATGCTGACCCCATAGTCTGATCCGGGGATCAAATCCTTGAACTCATGACTTGTGCCCTGGACAAGCACCTCTATCCATGACTCCCTGTTTGCAGACAGCATGCCAAAAAGAAGCTGAGAAAAAACAAAATCAAACAAAATCCATTACTAAAATCACATTTCAACAAATGACAGCAATAAAAATGACAGATTATATTTCTACTTTTTTCTGCCATATTTTAAATATTGTTCATTTTACATTTCTACTTTAAATAATAATTCAGTATGGATTTTTGTTGTGTGTGTCTGTAATGTGCTTGGTCAT
Source organism: Pterophyllum scalare (assembly GCA_024447675.2). Classification (NCBI taxonomy): domain Eukaryota; kingdom Metazoa; phylum Chordata; class Actinopteri; order Cichliformes; family Cichlidae; genus Pterophyllum; species Pterophyllum scalare. Next base: position 62,699 of record JAMQGT020005631.1, read on the forward strand.
TCTTCCTGGCCACGGCTCTGCGGGTTCATATTTCTCTGAAGTAACCAAATCCGTGGAGTGCCAACAATAGTTGCTTAGTAACAAACAGGTCAATGTAGACTTTAACCCAAGTGACATACTTGTACCCATTAATCATATCAATCAATATTTTGAGGTATGTGTTTGTAAGTCACACGACAAAGTATGCAGAGAGGTACACGATGACATCTGGATACATAGAGTACTGTGCATATCTTACTTTGTACTCCATCACGTGTCCTGGTGGCGGTTTCCAGGTGGCAGACACAGATGTCACTATCTCTTCTGAAAGAGTCACTTCTTGTGGCACCTCGGGAGCTTGAGACAAGATGCTTATTAGCATTTGACACCACATACTGACACCTAGCAAAATAAACTTTCTCTGTGCTTTAGTTCAGTTCACTTTGAACCAACAGGGAGTGACACATGAACATGTATTCAGCCTCTTTAGTAGAAGCAGCAATACTGCAGTATAAAAATGGTCTTTTAAAAGTAAAAGTCCTGCATTTGAATATCAATTAAGCGCAACATACACTAAATTTACCTAAGTATAAAAAGCTTTTTTATCTTTTTAATCTATGTGTGTGTGTTTTTTTTAAAATAAATTTTAATTTCTCTCAAAATTATTTTCTTTCTTTCCTTTTTTTATACAGATGCACATGAGGCACAAGTGTGTGTACCACAGTGTGTACTACATATGTTGTTACATACTAGTATGGAGGGTCATAGTAGCGGGTTTACTTCTTCTGTCCCCACTCATGGTAACAACTTCAACTGTGTATTGGCTCCCAGAAGCGAGGCACTTGAAGCAGAATAATCTGCGCATGCACACACACACACACACACACACACACACACACACGCACACACAGCTTTAGCACTCAGTGTTTTTAAGGAGAAGCTTCGATCTGATGATTGCAGTAATTTGTGTACTGGCTAAGAATAAAGGAAACTGACCTGGGCTTCTGATAAGATGTGGCCAGCTCCTGAGTGCTTGTTCTGTTTTTGATCGACAGAATGAGTGCAGTCACCAATCCCCTCACCATACTCCAACTAATGCATATTGATGATGTTGTTTTATTGACAAGAGAGATCTCCAATGTGCTGGGAGCTGACACACCAAAAAGTGATAGTTAATAGAAAAGAAAGACAAAGAAGTGATTGTACTTTTATGTATGTATTTACCCGCAGTAATATTAATGGTAACTGGTGAGCTGTCCGTAAAGGACTCCTTCTCTGTCCGCACTTCAAATTGGTAGAGCGAGCCTGGAGTAAGACCTGAAAACACTGCACTCTGACTCAACACCTTCTGCACCTGCAGCACACAAATCAGATAAGCAACAAAGTTTACCAAGACCCTTATAATTATAATTCTTACAGAAGTGCATACATTAATACTGGATAAATAAAAACATTACTGTTTACCATAAGTTTCCCCTGAAGCTACTTCTGATTAGTGCCACACTCAAGGCAATTTATTTCAGTGGGTGTGAAAACTTCAGATTTAATTATCCAGCCAGACACTGAAAAGTCGTCTGGGAAATCAAATACAGGCTTCAGTAGATACGCTTCCTAAACAGGTGAAAAGATTCACATACTGCACTTTTGAGAGCTTTGTTTTTTTTGTCTTGATTTTTTACCTTCTGTGTGTGTTCACAGTTGAGGCAGATGACCTCGTAGCTGTGATCCTGTCCTGGTGCAGGATCCCAAAGCAACTCGACAGATGTATCTGTCACCACACCCTCCCTCACTCTTATAGGAGGAGCCAGACCTGAAGTTACAAAGCATATGTCACAACCTACTACGTGACATTTGATCTACCATACTGAAAGTGGTGGCCACATTTAACACTCATTAAAAGCTCTAATAATTTATGTAAACACAGGATGGATTATAATTTGTTTTTAGAAATAGATGTAAGGATTTTATTAATTCAGTAAACCTAAACTCTTCAGGAAATTTGTGTTATAGCCTGACACGGGGTTTGCCACAAAAGGATCACAATACAATATCTATCACACAATATAATAATGTCTTTACAGTTTTGAGCGTGACCTCAGTGATGCATATAGTTTTATGATCATTAAATGTTATAACTAAAAATCTAAAAAAAAAAAAAAAAAAGAAGCAGTGAAATTGTGTCAAGATTAGGAAGGATTAAATTTTAAATCAAATTACTGAAATCTGCATGAGATGATGAAAAATGTACAACCGGCTTTTAAGTAAAGCCAAATGAGGAGTGCAAAAAAAAAAAAAAAGGAAAAAGAGATCCCCTTCCATATTATGGTGAAGCACCCACCATCCACAAACAGTAAACAGAAAAAGAGATTTATATTTGGGAATGAACTTCAGCCACAGAACTACACTTGGTATCTCCTCAGGAATTTCTGACTGGCTAATCGCAATCGTGGGCCCATCAACAATTTATTACTGAGTGAGGTACACAGCAAGAGTGGTTTAGTGTTTCACATGACTGGATTCATCCAATCCATCTGTAAGAACTGGGACAGTTACAGTAAATGCATAGAAACCAGGAGACTGACTCAGTTACTTAAGGGTATTCAACCTATTCACTCTTTTGGTTACACTGACTGTGTGTTTACACTTGTGTTCCTACTGCATAATTGATAATTTTGATACATTTGTTATAGAACTGATACACAATGCATACCTCTGCAATCTATCAGCAAACATCCATTATCTTTTGGTTTCTTCAGACCATTAATTCTATAGTTTTCTTTTTGTTTGCTTTTCTTATGTCATGGTCCTTTTCGACTTTTAAATTCTGTTATTATAAATCTCTGTTTGTTTCTTAGGCATTATGGGTTTGCAGTTTTCCGTTATGCGCCTTTTTGTAGTGTTGCCTGGAGTGGCATTTTCAGGCCTCCTTAGTTAGTCTGAATTATGTTCTTGGTCATTGTTTATTCTTATATGATTACTATGTTCTTCTTTGTGCCTTCCTCTCTGTGTTACCTTTGTTTCAAGTTCACATGTCTTAGTCTTTGCCTCTGTGTTTGCCACTTCCTGTCTTACGTTGATAGTGTCTTGTCCTGTGTACCGTGTGTTCAGTTGTGCTTCCCTTGGTCTTGTTAGTGTGATTTTTTTCCACCTGTTCTCCCCAGCTGTATCCACTCTCCTCTTATTATCCCTTGCGTATATACTGTGTGTGTTTTCATCAGTTCTTTGTCGTGTCAAAGTCAGCAGCTCCTGTCATGGTGGTGTGTTTGTCTGTTCCTTGTTCAGAATATGTCGCGTTGAGGTTTTTGTATGCAGTCCTGGATTTAAGCAATAAAGCCTCTTCAAGCCGAGTGCTGTATTTGGGTCCAAACTCTGCCTGCCGCACCGCCCCCCTATGACATCTTAAGTGTAACATGGCCTTTCTGTCTTTCAGGCTTAACAGAGCTTTGCCTCTCTTGTTTTATGTTCTGAGGGTCTGGCCATGAGGTCTTCTCTTAATCTTTGACAAAGGTATTAGGGAGCATTCTTGACTTTCTGCACAGACATAAAGGTTCTTTTTAAAATTTCTTCACTATGTACTGTAAATGATTTTTAGATCATCTAAAACACTTGTTTGTAGATTCATACAGGCTATGTGCCATTTTCCAGTTTGGTGTACATGCATTTTTAGGAAGAAAAGCAACATCTTTCTGATAGATATGTTTTTCTTTTTTTAAGACTCATTACTCTCTTCATCATTTGGATAATTATCTCTATTCATCATATTTACAGACTACTCCACCTCAGTCTGAAGGGCAGCTCTCTCAATCAATTCTCATCAATTTTGCACATCAACTCTTAATGTTGCAGTTTCAACTTTAAACTATCACAAAATAGGCACTTTTAATCAAAAGTGATATATTGTAGCTCTTGGAGTTCTTTCTATGCTTGAGTAAGCTTACTCAATTTAAAGCTGTGACTTGACATTTTAGAGGCCTTACCCATTATTTGATTCAAATTGAATTTTCTAAAGCATAGCACCTGAAGAACAAAACATGTATGCCTGCTTAACATCTGGACTGTATGTGACTAATGTGTTCTTAGTTATGTGAAATAGAATGATATGAGCAGCTCCACTATGCTATCTTAATTAAAGTGGCCGTAAACGCCAGTATTTATGCTGACACCTCCAAGACAGAAGCAGTTTAAATGCAGTTCTTGTTACTGGCACTCTGAGTAGTGAATGCATTAGTATATGATAGTACTGACAGCAATGACTCACGTGTGGTAAAGAGGCGGCTGTAGTACGGCGGTCCCATCTGCTTTCGGCTCATGCTGTGCACACTGAGCTGGTACTGTGATCCTGGAGTGAGGTTGCTAAGGTTTACAAGATGAACGTGAGCAGGGAGGGAGTACCACTCACACACATAGCTGCACGATCCCTTGCAAACAGTGTCCCAGTCTCCAGGACATGCACATATTTTTACCCCATCCATCAGACCAAGCTGTGGATGCTGGATGTACAGTTGTGCATAGCTTGTACCCACTGAGACAGGCACTGCTATCTGCACTGGCATTGGAGCTATATACACAAAGACAGTCAAAAAGAGACAAAGATAGAGCAATAGCCTGGTAAACAATAATAAAAAAATAAACTGCAATACATCTCACTGGACACTTTTATTGTTTCTCTTACCTGTGGTGTGTATGACGCTGGACTTCTCGCTCCTGTCATTTCCGCTCACAGCAACAACTCCAACTTCATAAGTCTGACCAGGCGTAAATGTGCCCAAGTTAAAACACATGGATCCATTTACCCAGAGTGCATCTGAGCTGGTCTGGTTTAGCCACAACAAAGTAGTCGTGGGACTGTTGAGAGGGTGGGACGTGATAAAGTAACCATCTGGAGGATCGCTGGGTGGATTGTTGCAGCAGACTGTCAGATTTCTGCTCCTAGTGCTCAACACCACCAGGCCCCTGGGAGCCTTCACCGCTAAGAGGTACAAATAGGCATTATTTGAAAAAACAGTGGTTAAAGAGTTACACATCATGTGGCATTCACACCACCAAGTGTCTTCCACTTCACAACAAAATTTAAGTAAATTGGACAAATTTAAAGGCTACGTACATGAGCAGCCAATACATAGTATAACTATTTTCTGTGATTATTAGGTCTCCATTTGCACATTTTGCCTTATTTTTGCAGTATTTGCAGCAATTGCAGATAAACTCTACAGTAAAATATTAAAAGACCACTGCTAGAATGTGAACTTAGTTTGAGCATAGTGCATGGGAGTACATACTGTAGTACAAACTTTTAGAAACGGTTTCTTTAAAAACTGCTTCATGAATCAAATCTATACATGCTTACCAGTCTGTACAATTAGAGTTGCTGGTCCGCAGCTCCCTATCCCATGCTGGGCAACTGTGTACACTTCAATCCTGTATTTCCTGTGAGATTCCAGCCCTCCAATTACCGCAGTGTAGGACTGTAACCCAGATGACTTTGAAATGTTGGTTATGCCAACTACATCATCCTGTCTTGAAGACATGTCCTCATATCGTACAACAAAAGTCCATCCAGCCACATACTGTGCATCTGGCAGCATCCAGTGAATGCGAATATGACTGGCTGTAATGGGGCCAACAGTGATATTTTGAGCCGGATGAGGTCCTGTAAGAAAGGCAGTGTAAATATTCAAAGTCAGCCTTGATTAGTATAACCTTCTGTGACTTATGTACTGTATGTGGTGGGATGTCAGCAGACTCACTAGTGTATGCAATTTGTGTTTGTCCCAAGCTCCAGGCGAAGCCAGCAGGGTGAGAAGCTTGAAGGGTAAAAGAGTAAATGCTTCCTGGAGATAAACCTGCTAAAGTTACACCTCTAGAGGAGATTGAAATGGGGACCCTGACAATTTTTTTAACACTCTTCCGGCTCTTTGTCACGATTTTGTCATCTTGCTTCATGTGCCCATCTTTTTCACCTTGATCCCACTCTCCATAGTCCTCCTCTCTGTACTGCAGGAATACGTCAAATGATGAAAGAGTGGGTGAGCTATAGAGTGAGAGATCACTCCAACGAAGCTCTACCTGGTCCTCTGTCACCTGAACCAGGTCAAATGAGAATGAGGCAGGAGCTAAAGGTGCTGTAAAAGAGGAAGAAGCAAAATCTTAACAACCTGAAAAGAAAAATAAGTGACAGAAGTGCCCAGAGATTTATATATTATATATTACCTATAAGTTATTTATTAATAAAGATGTGGTGCACACGTTATTTACTTTGATACTGGCAGATGAAAGGTAAGGGGATGTTACAGAAGAATGGAGTGAAAAAGTATCCCAGCCCTGTGGCATTCCTCTGAAAGGCAAAGCAGTCTGTCTGGTTGGCTGGCAGCAGAGACTTCATAGTGTTTGTTCGGTTATATGATGAGCCATCAGACCAGAGAAGCTGGCCCTCCTCCTGTAGGGCAAGAAAGAGGCAGACATCACCAGCCACATGCTGTTTAAGCATGAAAAACAAACTTTCTCTCTGAAGAGGAACTGCTGCAGAGACGCTTTGTCAAAGTGAACAACTTTTTATGAAAAATCTCTTCCTATAATATCCAACTTAATCGTGGCTTGCAGAAGTTTTATAACTAAATTATGTTAACAAAACTTTTGAAAAATCCTACCAGGAATATTTTCATTATACCTCACTTGTTTAGTGAGGTATATTTCAAATAAATTTACATATTTGCTAGGATTTTTTTCTTCATAAAAACATATTCATAATTACTTACATGCAAAAACTTTGTTGTTTTTCTTTCTCAGAGTTTAATTTAAAATGTGAAAATTTGTTATTCAGGAAAGTGTAATTATACAGCAGAACATGTTTAAATTTAATGTCCTGCAGCACATATTCCACAACCACTTAACCCTCGAGGATATGAAAGTTATGATTTTCAATGTATTTAGTCAAAACATTTTTGGACGGTCCTCTCTAAAGTACTATGTGCTTAGATATTCGTGACAATTCTCAAATGTTATCATTTGTCACTGTTCTAATAACACAACAACAAAAAATTAAAGCCGTAATAAATGCTGCTATTTATCTGGGCTCAACCTGATAGAATTAACGTGCTTTAAAAAAATAATAAAATAAATAAAAAGTTCATCTGTAATAAGGCTACCTGCTGGTCATTAAGTCCAGTCCATAGCAGCAGCAGGTTGTTCTGGGACAGGAGGTAAGAAGATATGAAAAACACATCTTCTAGGATCTTAAGGTTAGCCAGGTGACTTCCAGCTGCCAGGTCTGAGCAGCTTAGTTTTGCATCACTCCAGGTCAAGCCTGTTCTTCTCACAGTGTAGCAGCTTCTCCCAAAGGCCATCCAGCTAGGTATGCACTGAGCTGGAAACAGACATTACAATCAACCAAGAGCACAAATTCCTGTCTGGAGTCACTTTAAAAGGTTAATAATTGAACTGTGGTCACACAATCACAGGATTACTAATGTCTACAATACCTGTGTCCAGAAGAATTCTGACTCTCTGCTTCAAGGTCATATTAAACTGTTTGAGGTATGTTGTCACCGTGACTTTGGCCTTGAAGCGTGTGCCCGGCTGTAGACCTTTCATTGTATATTGGGATTGTATTTCTGAAGAGTTTATGTTGAAGATGTGCGTGACAGATTCTGTGCGTGTATTGTACAGGCTTATGGTGGACAGGCTCTGCTGCCTGTGAAGTTTCCATGTCAGGAGGGCGGTAGTGGTTGTGCTGTATACATTAAACGAGGACAGGGACACTGGAACTGTTGAGACACAACAAGGGATGAACTGTTAACATTATTAAACATGATTGAAATGCAATACATGGTGTATGGACTCAGACTTCATAGACACTCACGGAAGTGAAAGGTCTTTGTCTCAAGCAAGGCATCGCTCCTGCTGGCTCTCAGCGTGATGTTATACCCCTTTTGATCCTCAGCCATTTTCAATGATATCTTGCAGTGATGGGAGCATACTGAATGATTGAAGAGCTCCAGGTATACCTGCAGAGTAAACGTTATGAAGACAAACAAAACTGAATATGATTTTTACTGCCGTTTTTCACCATTACCACTCTTCTTACCAGATGGTTACTGGCAGGTCTGCAGGTGACTGTGTAGCTGTCTGGAGTTTGACTGAAGGCCTGAAATACAAATTCAACCTCAACGGGGTTTGAATGTTTTTCACAGGTTAGCAAGACCACCTGTGGGAAAAGGAGTGAATGTTTGCTGAATAATTAGCACTAAAAAAATTGCTATGTACCATGTAAATTAAATATTATTGATGCAGGTTGAAAAATAACTGAACCTAAAAGACACAGAAAGTAGTATTAAATTCTTTACAGATGAACTGACAATATACAGGTATATCTTACCTGACATAAACTTGCTAGCAACCACAGGCGCTGTGTTTGACCCATTGGGGATGTCAAACCATCTCATTTAGCACACCTTCCAGGAGTCCGTCACTGATTCACATGGATACATGCAGTCACTTCCACGGCCAGACAAAACAGAGCCTTCCTCTCTTCAGCCATTGGCTGCGCAAAAGAAAATCCAAGCCAGCTGTGCGTAAACATCAGTTGTGGAAAGTCCCAAACTATTTTGGTCGCTGACGCAAAACTGAAGAACAAGAAAAGTTCAACGGGTTAAAACGTTTTGGAATTCCTCTTGTGAAGCTTTCAAAGTTTTACTTAGTTCAGTTACAGCTGCCTCGACATTTTAAGGCCTGGGGGAATCTCTATAGGTTTACTTCACATTTACGCAGAGCCAAGACTTTGAATTTAGCGCGCACTCAAAGCCAAAGTTTCCTCGAGAAGCAAGCCTTAAGTGAAGGAGGATCCAGTCTTCCTGTGTGAGTGTGCGTGTGTGTCTGTGTGGGTTGAGGGGGTGGCGAGGGAGAGAGCGAGAGCAAGAGCGAGATTGTGGGTGTATTAATTCAACCCAATTTGTTCTGCCCCTTTGTCGGGATAAGAGCACTTTACCATGACAACCCTGGGCACATGGCCACTCCAGTGCTGGGCTCCTGAGGAGAGGAGAAGTGGAGCGATGGAGATGTGGGGCATACTGAGGCGAAGAAGATGTGGTGGGGTTTTATGAGCAATTGAGACGTCTTCACAGGGCAAAGCGGCCGTGCTTCACGCCTCTGGAGTAACGGCCAGCCACTCAGTCAGAGCAGACAGTTCATGACTGTTTTCATGACTTTATTTAACCTCTAAAATAAGCATGTGCTGCAAATTGCTCTGAGCATTGCAGTGGTGAGAATGGTTTGGCTCTGAAGCCGGGTGTGGTGGGAGCACTGGCCCATGTGGAATGACAGGAATGTGAAAGGGAGAAATGATTGACAGGCAAAGAGCTGAGACTGCTAAGGGGTTCTGTTGTGAAGAGGTGACTCCCACTCAGCAATAACCTCTAAAAAGTGAAACATAAATATATACGTCAGCACTATTAATGCTGAACCGAGATGTTTGTGTGTGCGTAATGAAGGTTTAATGAGAGAACGTGGAAGGGAGTATAAAAACATTGCAGGTCATGAGGACACAGTCAGTCTTGCAATCATTTAGACGACAGCACTGTTAAATCTTTTATTAAACTACTTTACTGTAAGAACAAAAAAAGAGGGCAAAAATCACATTTTAATTTCTAAGAAAACTAAGCAAAAAGGCTAAATTAATCTTCTAAGACAAAACAAAATTCATATACAGTGTCTGAACACAACATCTATTCTTAAAAAAGTGGCAATAAGTTCATATACTGTAGGATAAAAGGCTTATGGTACCATCAGCTGAAAGCACTAGAAGCTGAATGGGTTGGGACTGCAGGACTTAACGAAAATCAGACTAAAGTGCAAGAAAGCTATTTTAAAAGCAATCTCCCACTTAATTCAGTTATTTTCAGATATTTTAGTTACAACTATGACTCAAAGTCAGAGTTGTAAAATATATTCAAGACAAAAAAAAAAAAACATGGCTGCTTTTCATGCTTGTCCATTAGTAAAATAATATTCAGATATCCCTCAACCCCACCCAGTTATTTATACATTCTCTTGTCTCGCTCTCATTCAGTTGTTTTTAGTTCCACTGGCACGAACAGTCCAGAGGCTCTTGGAAGTTGTACTCCACGACCGTGGCATTGCGAGAGCAGTAGAGTGTGACGGAGCGGGTTTGCAGTCCACTCTCCCGGCAGCATTTACAGAATCTGGCATGACTGTTGATGTTAAAGTTGAATATAGTGGCCGACGGGCATTTCCCATCACAGGAATACACTGTAACCTGTAAGAGGAAAAGCATAATGACGGGGGGGGGGGGGGGGTGTGCCTTTACTAAGCAACAATTAATCTGTATTAGTCAAATTTATTTAAAAATCTATTTCTACAGACTCTGCCTCCTCATTTTCACACTTGAATATCTCTTTTCTCCCTCACCGGTGCGTTGCTCCTGCAGTCGTCCTTTCTAATGGTAGTCCGAATGGCCACACGCTTACATGTCCTGCCATCTTCTTTACCTACAGAGATTTTCACACAGAAATAAAACACACACACTATATTTCTTCCAAAGTAACACTCAGGAAGAACTATAAGCAATCTCAGAGTAATAATACATCCCTAACCCACCATACCTTTTTTTAGATATTTTTTCGTAACATGAGAAGATTCAAGTTCAAATATACAGCGACTATAATATTCTCACTTTCAAATACACTTTAATCATTGTGGTACAGAGACCTCACATACACCCTGAAATGCCTATTGAGTCAGGCTCTTTGTTGCTCAGCAGTAGGAGCTTACTTTGATTGACAGTTTGGTGATGGGTGGGAGTGCGGGGACACAGGTCTCACAGCAGAGTTCCACTGAATGGCTACTGACCTTTATTTAACCTTACTTTTAAACCAATCAAAGTTAGTCAAAGGAATTTCGTGCAATGCATGAAAAACAAATGATGGATGGAGGATCTCTGCTTCTTCTTAATAGATGTCTGGGCAATATTGAAGCTTATACTGTTCCACAACAAGTGTCATTTTCATTTCATCAATCCCGTTCTATTCCAAATAACTTAAAAATGTTTTGCAGGTTATACTGTGTTTTAAGGATTTGCCCAAAAATGGAGAGAGGAAATGAAAAAACAAGGCACACAAACACTGAAATAGACACAAAAACACACATTCAGAATTTGAAAATGCAAGTGAACGAGTCACTGAGAGTAAGGATGGCAAAGAATCATTGCAAGTCGGAATAGTGCAAGATGGTGGTACCTGTGTCACAGTTTGTACTACCAGTAGGCGTTACAGGTTTAACGGTAAATGGTAAAACACCCACTCCAGAACCTGGGAGCATCGTTGGGACCGCAGCCATCCGGTTCAAAGAACGTCAGGAGAACACAAGGTTATGTTTTGATCAGAAAACACAATTTAATGTCACACACAAACACACAGCGGATGGAATCAGTGCAGCCGGCATGCACATGGATATCACTTTTTTTTTTGGGTCACTCCGGGCAGCCAGCCAAGGAACGCAGTCATTTGATGTACTATGAAGCTCAACAGGGCAAACTCTATAACCCCTGCACCATCTCACATCTTCGGTGGTAAAACGATCAGAGTGGAACCCCTCAGTTGGCCAAACAGCAAGAACACTGCTAAAGCAGGCAAGCGGGCAAGGCTGCAATGCTGAATCCAAAGAGAGAGAAAATCTCACCACTGCATGTTTATTAAGGATTTCATCCACATACCTCAGAAAATACTGTTACTCAAAATTTTTATTTTGAAAAGTAAACATGAAGAGTACTTCACAGATGTTCACCTCTAAAGTACAACTTCAGAAACTTAGGAGTGTAGTGTAACATCTTTGTATTTATTTGTTTTTATTTCCTTAAGGTTTCCAACAAGTATTTTTCAGTCTATGCTGTGGTAGCTCTTGAATATGTCAACAGAAGGTTTTGGGGACACCGTGGAAAGCCAGGGACTCTGAAATGTACTCATAGCCCAGTAGGCCTTATCTTCACCCTCTACAAAAAGGCCACACCCCCAACCATTCAGCCAATAAGCCCATCCACTGCCAAGCAACAAGGCGCTCACCCCTCTAATTGACTGCTCAAAGCAACACCAGAAGCCCCGAATAAATGTGGAGACTTACATGTCCTGCAGCAGCCATCCACATAGCTCTGAACAACACCGCCATTCTGCAATAGAGATAAGATAGGAAAGCAGAAACATAAAAAAATGAGGCCTCAGTAAACTTATAGTCAGACATAGAGTATAAGTAGTGGTCCTGACCTGGATACATTCTGTATCATTGAAAGGTGGGCAAACCACCCCAGAGGCAAGTATCACTGCTCCCACTGCAGTTTCCATGCAGTCGTAACGTGTGCAGTTCTCCACCCAGGAGCTCCCTGCCTGCACACACAGTCAGAATTAGTACTGCTGAAAAATGGAGCTTTGAATACACGTGGATGTGGAGCTACTCGTTCTTACGGTGAAAAGCTCTGTTGTTCCATTTTCATTTGTGAAAGTGCAGGAGATATTTTTACACGAACCACAGCACACCTGAGGGTCTGTAGATGGTACGTACACCTGGTGCTGTTGGAGTTAAAGGCGAGGAGGCCCAACAGAAAAGAAAATATAAGAGGATGAGATGTGGTGTAAATAAAATTGTCAGAATACTACTCACATTTATGTATTGAGTACAAAGGCTGTGATAAAAAAAAGAAATCTTGGTTATGTACTCTTCAGCCAGTCTATAGTTTGGGGACTGGGAGGGAAATGAAAGCCTAACTCAAACATGAATCATCCTAGCACAGACATATTAGCCCACTGTTTTTAAATGGCATGCCTAGTCGGTTGTTGAGCCGGGATATGCAAACTGCTGCAAAATTTTCACATCACTTTTTTGTCATCTGTTTTAATGAAATGAAGTCACACTTCTTTAACATACTGTTAATTATTTTGGAGCTAACTATGAGTAAAATTTCAGTAAATGTAAAGGTTATTTATGGTAGCAATCATCATTTGGTTAAGGTGAGCTCACAGTTGAGAAAATGAGGGATTTTTTTTCCACATGTAGTCTGTTACTACCACTGCCAAATCAAGCCCTAAAGGCTGTTGATGTAGTGCTTTTCTCCTTATGAAAGTAACACAAGTGATTGTCCAATCAATGAAAGCGTGATTGGATGAGCGAATACTGGGCAATCAATTGACCATTCAAACCTGAGCCCTATTGGATACATACTGATCCACATTTTTGGGAGCAGTTGACAGAGGTGATTTCCATGGCATAATAACCCGTGTCTGGATCTTTATGATGCAGGCACTGGACAGTGTAGCACAGTTCTCCCTCAAAGTACTGAACCAGAGACTGGCCTGGGCCCAGCACTGTCACTCCTTGGAAAAGACAAACCTCTGCCTTCTCTGCACATACACACAAACATGGGAGAAATGATTATGCTGTATGTAATATGATAAATATTAAAGCTGTTGAGCAATGTGGAAATGTGGAGTAGAATTGAATCAAATGGATTTCTGCAGTTCAGTCTGCTGTCACACTATTATCAGGTGTCCGTGTGCTTTCAACGAGAGTTACACATACGGCATGTATGCTGAGGACAGCCACAGTTGGTGTTGCTGTCTGGAACCTCCACCAGCACCTCCCCTGAGAGAAAACAGATTGCTGACTTAACTGAATTTGCTCACTTTTTCCTCCCACTTGTAAAAACTTGATTAGACAGTGACTTCTGATTCAGCTTTTTGCTGACTTACCACCTGACAGATGGGGAGAGAACTGTCCTCACATTGGCATTCTGGACGTTAAAGAAAAAAGTTGAAGAGAGAGGCAGCGTGAGCTTTATGCAAAGTGTGTCAGGCTTAGCAACTTTTGAGTTTACTGCAGTAATCAACATGGCAGTGAACTGACAAGTAATTAAGATGAGGGTGCGTATGTGGGTGTGCACATGAATGAATGTATGTGTGTGCTGTTGAGTGTGTACCACAGTGATGCTGGGGGCAGCAGTGCCCAGGAACAGCAGTTTGGACCAGAGAAAGACCAGGTGCACAGCTCACAGATGATTCAGGACACAGATTAACATCACAGACTACAATGCAATTGAGAGAATATTCATATTACTCTAAAGGCAGATACAAACACATGCACACAAAAGCCAGCACATGTAGTTTACCACAATGGTACTGTGGACAGCAGCTGTTGGTGGTGTTCAGATCCACAGCCAGAATTTCTCCATGTGAGCAAGTTGGAATGGGCTCAATGCACGACTCACACACTGCTCAGACAGAAAACAAATAAGAAAATTCACAGATTTACTGCTGTAATGGAAGGGTTGTCAACCCAGGCAGACCTGTGCACAGCAATATAAACTTACCACACAGGTAAGAGTAACAGCAGGACTTTTGCCCCCTGACCTCAACAAGAAACTGATCTTCCCTGCACTCTGGGGTAGACACAGGAGGACACGCCATGGGGTCACACTCTGAGAAAGACCATTTAGCAGAAAAAAACAATTTAATCCAACTCTTAGATCTGACAGAAAGTTTATAAAATGTAATGCTGAAAGTTTGTTCTTACCACAGCGGTACTCTGGACAGCAAGAAAGAGCGCTGTAACCAATCACTAGCCTGTTTCCATTATCACAAGGTGGCGCTTCACTGTCACAGATGGTCATGTTGCACTCTAAGTAGTGAAGGAAACATAATTTAATTATTTTTAGTCTCTGAATTAGTAAATTAGTGTAGCATACTTATGAACTATTTAAGGACACACTTTTAGCTACAGAAATGGTGAAACTTCATCAGCAATTTCAGCAATTTGCTTGTTTCTTTGTTTGTAAAGTCCTCCTAGACCATCAGGAGTTGAGCACAGAGGTATATCTTAGACCCCTGAGTGTTTTTTTCTAAATCAGTTATTTTGTTGTCATCATGTTGCCTAGCAATGGCCTAAAATTATATGGTTTTTATTTGCTTATTTATTTTATTTATGCACCTACAACACTTAATAAAAATATGTCATTTTTATTTTACAACAATAACATCTACAAAAGTAGAATTATGCATGATATATTATGATGCCATCGAGTTGCTCTTCAACCCCCTAGGCTATAATTACCTGTTTTTAGCCTTTGTGCACCTAATGTTGTAGGTGCATATGGCAAGGATGAAAGCATCCTATCCTATCAACAATAACAACTCATTTATAGCCACAAAAGCTGAATTATACACGCTTAGCAACCTCCTAGCAACAGGCTAAAATGACCTATTTTTAGCATGTAAACAACATCTACATCCCTACTTTTCTTTTTTGTGATTAAATTTATCTGTTTGCCAACAGCACAAACAGACCAAACAATAATGTAGCATGGACATGTACTAGTTATTGGTTTTTTAAAAAAAAGGTAAAAAATAAATAAGGTAAAACCTAAAGACAGATTGAAGGTAAAAGATAAAAGGGGACCTACAATATTTTCCCAAGTACATATTTTAATTCATGGACTCTACTGGAGTAATTTTGCCCATTCATCTTTATCTCAAAATAATTAACTTGTATATACTGGGTGCAGTCCCTCAGTTCAGTTGTCTGAAATAAACTGTTTCCCCTTCTTTGAGGTCACCCTCCCTTTAAGCCCACTTTCTTGTAATTGGCAGCCACTCAAAACCAGAAGGTACGAACACTAGGAGGGAGCTGCTGTGCTCACAGTCAAAGCTATATGTCTGGGAAGCCATATGACATGTGCTTTTACTGAACATGCAAGAGGTGTTACATTTAAGACTCACCACAGATCTTCTTCGGGCAGCAAGCTCCTTCTTCCACCACATCTAACACATACTCTCCCTCTCTCTCACACAGTGGCGTAGGCACAGAGCTGCAGTCTGGTTCCACAGCCACCACTGAGCCATTCTCCACACACTTGTATAAACAACAGCTATGAGCAGAGCCATTCCACACCTCGCCCGGGGCCCGGGGGTTACCCTCATTATCTGTGCACACTGGATAAAGGAGGGCCAAATAAAAACAATAACAAACTTGTGCAGGATCTCAGATATTGGAGTGTTCATCCAAGGCCAGGACCAATGACTCACCGCAGCGGTCCTCAGTTACACAGTAAGGGGAATCGGCACGGTGCAGGAGAGTTCCACTGCGGCACACACACTCTTCTCTGATAAAGGAGCAGGTAGTCTCCTCATAGTACTCTCTGTTTAAACAAGTGCGGCTGGTGCAGGTGCTCACGCATGGCTGATACTCTTTACCAAGGGGACACCGGAGTGCTGCAAGATGACAACGCATGAGCGAACAAAAAGCACAAGTGAGTTCACCTGAGTATGTCATTTCTTTTCCCGTGTCTCCTTACGGCAGAAGTTGTGTCGTCTCCAGTTGATGCAGACTTGATGTGTGTAGCAGACCGCCACATAGGCTGCCAAGAAGTCACACTGGTGATCCTTGTAATGAAGGTCACCTGCCCACATGATGTCGCAGAACTGTTCCGGAGGCACCTGAAAACACACAACCAGGCTGTGGATAACTTCAGCTCCCATTATTTTTTATCAAGAAACCACATAGCCTGACATATTTTGATATTTTTGTTTGATAAATACCTTAGATGACAAACTCATTTGAAAATTGTTTTAGATTTTCCTTTGCCCGACAAATCAATTAATCCACTTCCACTGTTTTTAGCCCTGAATTCAAAGGCAAATGACAAAGTAACTCAGCATACACCCTACAATCAAGGTTGTGAAAGCACTAGTGGCTACCTTGTTGTGGCATGGTGTGAAAGCTCTTTGGTGAAGCATTGAGAGACAGGTGGAGCAGTCCCCAGTGGTGCAGTTGTCTCCAACCCTGCGTGTGTGTTCGGTCTCATCAGTGGTGTGGACTCTCCATGCCTGCAGGAAGAGCATCATGTCTCCCACCTCTCTGACCACTGTGCCATTGGGCAGTTTCAGGTCATCTTCTGGGTTCCCATCACAGCAACCTGGCATAGTGGACAGACAGGTTTGTGTGTGTGTGTGTGTGTTAAATTGCTGCATAGTGAGTGAGCAATAAAAATGTCAAGTGAACTAACGTCTGCCTAATTAAACCAAATGGCTCTCAACATCTAAAATTGTCATATCCCATAATGATTCAAGTCAAAGTGATGCTGCAGTTTAGACATTAAACCTTTAAGGGCTTAAAGATGGCACTTAGATAAATGAGGCTGAGGCTGGTGCTGATGTAGTCAAAGCCAGTGGGTATGTGTGTGTATGGGTGCATGTGTATAACGGCTCACCACACAGGCCTCGAGTGGGCACAGATGTATTATTAGGAGCAATGTACTGTAGCACCATGATGCCTGTGCTATGATACCACTGTATACTGATCCCACCAGGTGTGTGGATAAGGTACATGCTGCCTGTGTCTTCCACGTAAAAGGACTGACGCGAGAATGGAAGTCTAGCAGGTCTGTAATTTACTGTAACCTAGGGACAGATAAAAAAGAGAAAACCATATTATTTATATAGGGTAAGCTGAATATTTGTTAGTACACTGCTCAAAAAAAAAATAAAGGAACACTTTAAATACACATCAGATCTCAATATGAAAAAATCATGCTGGATATCTTTACTGATTTGGACTGCGTAATGTGTTAGGAATGAAAGGATGCCACATTGGTTGATGGAAATGAAACTTAGCAACCTACAGAGGGTTGAATTCAAAGACAGCACAAAAATCAAAGTGAAAAAATGACATTCACACTAGTGGCCTGCTGGAGGTCATTTTGTAGGGCTCTGGCAGCATTCAGCCTGTTCCTCCTTGCATAAAGGAGAAGATCCCGGTTCTGTTGATGGGTTATGGACCTTCTATGGCCCTGTCCAGCTCTCCAAGAGTAAATGTCTGTCTCCTGGAACCTCCTCCATGCTCTTTGGACTGTGCTGGGAGACACAGCAAATCTTCTGGCAATGGCACATATTGATGTGCCGTCCTGGAGGAGTTGGACTACTCTGTAGGGTCCAGGTGTCACCTCATGCTACCAGTAGTGACGCTGACCCTAGCCAAATGCAAGTCAGAAAAAATGAGTAGGGAAAATAATGTCAGTGGCCTGCACCTGTAAAACCATTCCTGTGTTGGGGTTGTCTAATTGTTGCCCCTCTAGTGCTCCTGTTGTTAATTTCATTAACACCAAAGCAGCTGAAACTGATTAAAAACCCCTCTTTTACTTAACTCACCAGATCAATATCCCAGATATTTAATTGACTTGATGCTAAACTCTGGTTAAAAAAGTGTTCCTTTATTTTTGTTGTTGAGCAACGCATGTTTGAATCAAGATGGTCACCTTGCGATCAAGTCGATTGATAATGATTCTGTAGGAAGAGGTAGTAATGTTCAGCTTTTTAAAGCAAAGTCCTGATGTTCCACCTGTAGGACTCTGCAGGAAACATTATAGCATAGTTATTATAAGACAATGCAACAGCTTTGGACGCTGATGCAAGGACAATTGTAGGGAATAACATGGAAGAGTTAAAACCATACTCACGGTTCGTCTGATGGAATTCACGCTCTGGAAAGAAATCACTTCAATTAAAGCAATTACCGGCTTCTTTTTAGAATTTTAAAGTTAATTATATTTACTTTATATGTTACCTGACTAGTTGGACATTTCTCCACAGTACCAATAATAGTCTCTCTGGGCAGGTTAACCAAGA